>AWWV01012268.1:0-98341 GCA_001974805.1 Corchorus capsularis | reverse complement strand
AGAGAGAGAGAGGGGAATATATAGGATTATAAGAGAAAGCTAAAGTAAAAACAAAGTTAATAAGTTTACATAATTTTGTATTAAATTCAAGGGAATCTCAAAACATTCCAAAAAGGCACTTACTTCCCTAAAAAGAAGTGCAAGTATAGAACATAGCAAAAAAGATTGTTCTGTATAGGATTACACTTCCTAGGAATACACGCGCATGCGTGCACAAAGAGAGAGAGAGGGAGGGAGGAAGGGAGTACAAGTTTAGAAAATAAAGACATTATCTCTCATGTTTAATTTGAAAGTTTTTTTTTTTTTGAAAATTTTAATAGTTTCTTGTTTATATAGGAATCATAAGAGAAAACTAAACCGAAAACAAGGTTAATAAGTTTATGTAATTTTCAAATTAAATTTAAGCGAATCTCAAAACTTCGCTAAAAGGTACTCACTATCCTTAAAAAGAAGTGTGAGTATGGAACAGAGCAAAAAGACTGTGCTGTATAGGATTACTCTTCCTAATAACAGACGTGCATGCATGCATAGATAGAGACTCATGTTTGATTTGAAGTTTTGTTTTTTCACAAGAATAAAAAATTTTCTTGTATAAAATGATAAGAGAAAATTAGAGTGGAAATGTTAATTAGTCTACGTAATTTTCATATAAGATTCAGAGAAATGTCATAACTTCCAAAAATGGTACATAGTTTCACTAAAAGGAAGAGTAGGGGTGTGGAACAGACCTAAAAAACTGTTGTACATGATTACACCTATTAACACACATGGTCAGTCGCATATGTATACACGCATAAAGTGAGAGATAAAGAGAAAGAGAGATGGAGAAAGAGTCCAAGTATTTAAAACAAATATATAATCTCTTGTTCTGATTTGAAGGGTTTTTTTTTTGGAAAATTTAACAGTTTTTTTATAGGATTCTAAAAGAAAATTTGAATCTAAAATCCTGTCCGAAAACTCAAATCTATATCTAACTAAAATATGGTTGACCATAATTGCGAAAAAAACCCAAACCAAAAGAAAAATGAAACTAAAATTGCCGAAACCTTAAGCAATCTTAATTAGCTTGAGCCTAGCACAAAAAATAACATAACAGGCATGAAATGCCTTAAAGCTTGTTGGTAACTCAGAATAAAATTTTTTGGAAAAATCATTAAATTTGTTAATGAAATTGCCAAAAGTTGCCTAACCATGTGATTAACGTGAACTCTAACTCGAAAATCCTTAAACCTAACATGAACTCAATATAAACTCGAACTCCATATAAACCCAAAATGATCTGTCAGCTTACAACCACAATCTAAAAAGTATGAAAATTTTGTGTTTTCTATTGTCTCATGAGGTTACGTCGACAATTTGTTAGTTATTTTTTGGATTACTAGTTACAATTAATAATCTGTGTGCATGAACCTGGCCGACACATTGTTATGATTCTTTCGTTCCCTTTTTAGATGGAGATTTTAAAATATAAAACTATAAATTAAAAAGTAACATGCATGTTGTTTTATACACATTACTTTTATTTCAGGTAATTTAGATTGTGAACCAATATTTTAAAATCATTAGTAGATAACTAAATTTTGCCAAGGATTTTTTTTAAAAGGCAATTCTATTTAATAAATAGAATAGTGATTCGATTTTTATCAAATTTTCCATAAGATTTAAATGTGATTAAATACTTGATCACTTAACGTTTAAAGCCTTTCAATTTTAGTAATAGGATAATTTTTAATATGTGAAACAACTTTCCATAAATATTCTCTTATATACCATGTATATATTTCACTTTACTTCTTTTATTGTTTACTAGTCTTTTTGCCCGCGCTATGCCACGGGCTAGGGACCTCGACTTTTGGTAATGGTTAATAGATGCATAGAAGTTTGGGAAGAAGCTGATATAAGATCAACAAATGAAGGGCATATACGAATTATTGATTAATATTATTAATAATATTAATATGGTAATGGTACAATAATCATAGATTTGTCTTAGGAGACAAATTCAAATTGGACATAGTAATCATGGTCGGGAAAGGGAAAAAGATGAAGCGTACGAAAGACAAAATAATCTAAAGGGGATGGGTGGGAATGGCTGGGATAGGTGGAACCACTGTCCGAACAATTGGGCAACACCATAAACCAGCATCCGTGTTGATGGGCTGGCAAGTAACATCCTTCTCTAGCGTCTAAGATTGTATTCCATGAATGAATACGAATTTTTCGATAGGGCATGATGGTTGTTGGAGCATCGTTAGTAGCTTTAGATGGTTGTGTTTTTTGAAGACCGAATCTGAAGCATGTTCAACGCGAACCCATCAGGGCCAAGTATGGCTTTATTTTTGTTTTTTGAAGACCATATCTGTTGGATTTGTTCTGTGCCTACATATGATTTAGAAACAAATTAAGTTGGTGATTAAAAGAAGAGATTTGTAGTGATTGAGGCATGAAGATCAATGGGAGAGTGGGTATACTATTAGAATGTTTTCATACTTTGATGGCCATAGTTTATAAGGGCCGGGTGAATTTTTCGACATTTAAGTGTATGAATCAGGTGTCTTCCTTGTGATCGTCGTTTTTGTAATGAGTAGTTGGAGTCGCTGGGTTAGGACGGAGCTGCAAGCAATGGAGAGTTTTATGGTATGTTATGGTTATCAGCTAATGATTTCGAGCTTGAGAATGCCGACAAGAGATTTTGAAAATTGTGATGAAAGTAGAACTGGAATGTGTTTGAGGGAGAATATGTAATGGAGATGTAATTATAGGGAGCTTTATCTGTTGTTGCTCTCACGTTTTTCATGCATGGATAGCTAGCATGTGATTGTTCATTTTCTTATTGGCTTGTCAAAATTCAGAGAATTATTATCTCCTGCAAGGTTTCACATGGAGAGGGTGATCATGCAATGTTAAACTCTATTAATCTAATAAAATGTGAGATAGTTCTGAAATGTATTGAGAGGAAGCCAATGTCGAGTTGATTGGTGGTTAAATAAAATCGACAATGTTGGAGGGTGATTGGAGAGGACCTCAATTGATTTGTGTGATGAAAAGATTGACTTAAGTTTTAAATGGTTATTGCTTATGGCTATATAAATTGAGTACTACAATTTGGAACAAAAAGATAAAAAAAATGAGTGTTGGAGGTGCCAAGATCGAATAAGTCTTGGTTCAATCACCGGTGGAAAGCGAGACCAAATGTATAATAAAAGCAAGCATTAGGATACATTCGAATAGAGAAAATAAAAGAGTACAAACTTATAAAGCCATAATAAAATGTTGGAACTAATAGGTAATAAAGATTAAACATGGAGAGGAAGAAAACACAAGAGAAAGTGATAAACCCAATAGATGGCACGAAACAGAAGTGCACTTGCTGGCATACTAGGAAGTAGCTATAAGGACAACAATTTGTGGCCCGGATTGGAATCCGGTCACCACCTGATGTTTATGTTTGCATCAAGCGAATTGTCAGTCCTGACATCAAGTTGAGCGGTGAAATCTGTAGAATTCCAAAGCCACCATTGTCCACCAAAGTACCCTATGGGCTCCAAGTATGTTGACATGGGAAATTCAATGATAAGCGAGCATCTCGACTGACTGCTCCTCTCATTCTTGTCTCGGTCACAAAGACCAAGTGTGGGTTGAAACTTGACCAATTACGAATGAAAGCATCCATGAAAATTGGGTTTCGACCCCCCCCCCCCCCCCCCTGCATTAATGGCCATGATCGTGCTTCCATCCCTAAACCTGATGATTCAATCTGTAGGTTGATACTTGATATCATGTGTTGTTGAAGAATTGGTTGAGCTAACTTGAAAGTGAGATGAAATTCTTGCTCTTCTCATGGGTGGTGTTGTGATTAGCAGCACTTTCTTAGTCTGATACTTGGAGTTGTAATTTTTGAGATTGCATTTCTTCTGGACATATGAATGGCATCTCCATATTCTTGAACCATGGATAGCATGGGAGGAAAGAAATCTGCTATGCCCCTTGAGTAAACATGTTCAAGGACTAAATGATCGCTTGTTCAAGGACTAAATGTAAATGGAGCCAGATTATTTGTGTTTCCCGGCTGTGCTATATGTTAAGCCATAACTTTAACAGATTGGCTGCATTAGTTCCACAATCACGGTCGTCTTGGAGGAGCTGAATTATCAACAATAGGACATTGATGATGGTTTGGTTATAGTGAAGATGCCAAATTGTATTTCAATAACGCGGATGCAAGACTGGAGTCTAGAAGGCAGTCGAGTGCTTGGTGAGGGAACAAAAATGTTAGAAAATGAATGGATGAAAAAACCATGAGGATTGTTGACAATAAATAGTCAAAATGTAAATATACCAGAGCGATGTCGTGCTGCATGGTGGTACTGGGTATGCAAGAAGAATTGTGTAGAAATCGCGGATCAAGGGACAGGAAATGGAGTAATGAGAGTTAAGGAACACTCATGTACTTTGGAATTGCTATTTTGAAATGTCCTTGATCGGCTTGTATGATGAATTTTAATTTAAAGGAATCTAATGGATGAACCATTGATCTTGACTCAGTTTCTCTTGGTGTCGGTCTTCACATGTTAAATGTTGAAGAAATATAAATGAAGGCCCGTGAAGGTGGGGTGTCAAGTTAGTGTGTCAGTGCGCAGGATACTTTGTGAGGTTGCTTATATGCATTGCTGATCGAGCTAAAGTTTTTATAGCTATTTTTTTATACTTTTTGTCACTTTTATATGTGTTTTTACCCTATTTTGCTAGTATTTGTGTTTTTAGGTCTTGAAGACAAGAAAAGTGAAAACTTATTGTTTTTCACTCTTTTTGAAGCTATTTTAGTGACTTTCTACTCAACTATATACTTAGCCATTTGGAATGAAGATTTGAAGATGCGAAGTTCGTGATTAAAGATATTTTGAAGATTTGAAGATAATTGAAGAATTAATTCAAGAAGTAAAAATTGAAGATTTGGAGCTTATTTGCAAAGGATTGAAGCCAAGCTCAGAAGAAGTCCTGAAGTCGAGGATTTTTGGATTATTTATATGAGAATATACTCAGCCCATATAAACCTATAATTGGAGTTAAAATCCCAATTTGTAGGCCTAATATCCAAAAGAATATCCAAATCCCGCAATAATCCCGCAGATTTGCGATATAAGCCCGGTTTCAGCGCAGTCTTTGTAGAAAGACCATAACTTTCTGCTGAGATGTCCGTTTTAAGCCCATGTGTAGCCATTGGAAACCTAACTCCGAGCTCTACAACTTTATTTTGAAGTGCAAAGCCCAGATCTGCCAGTTTCAAGCCCGAATATCAAGTCGAAGTTTCTGCAGAAATCCAGAAAAAATTCCAGAATCCTATTCTAACTTGGATTCTACTCTAGGATGACACCTAATCCAACTTGGAGTCTAAGTCAGCCCCTAAACCGTCTTACCTTATTCCTCCACTATAAATAGCCACCTCCTGTATCACAAATCACATACTACACTTACACATACATAACAAATCTCTCATATAGTTTTATTCTTTTTCTACCTTTCTTTAGTTTAGGTTTTCTCTAGTTTTAGAAGGGGGAAGTCGACACCCTCTCTAGCCATAGAGGGGTGCGACGTCCCTAGGTTTTCAAAGAGGAGAAATCGTTCCTCCTTAGTTCTGTAAGTATTCTTATGCCTCTCATGGATTTTCCTAAGTCCATGAGTAGCTAAACCCTTAATACTTTTGATCCTTTGGTGAATTCAATCAATTGATTATGGTGAGATTTCTATACTTATAATTTTGTGTTAAGTTCTTGATGATAGTAGTCAAAACCCTAAAATAATTTTATGATTCTGAATCTTATTTGAGTTATGTGGCCACTAACGATGTAAGAGGAAGATTTAAGGCTAGATCAAGCTTAGAATTAACCACTCAAGTTTGATTGTTTGTAGCAAATTAGGTTTGTTTAATCGCTGCTTAATGGGTATTTGTCTATCGGAGGGCGAGAAATTTCCCTTCGTATGGTTCTACTTTGTAGGCATGTGTGTAAAATTAATTAATCTTAATGCTTTTTTCTTAAGTGATCTTTAAGCCCTAAAACAGTAATTGATTGCTGAAGAAATAAAAGGGATAACTGCAGCTTTAACCGGCCTCTTATCTAAAATACATGTTGGGAAACCTATATCAGTTGTCAGTTAAGAATAAGATGCTTAATTCACCTTTTAAGTCGATGATCCATAGTTAATTTGATTGAATCATACCATCGGAGAAGAAGTATGCTTTATAATTATTGTTTGCTTTATTAATCTGCTTTAGATTTAGATCTAGATTTAATTTGCTTTGCTTTGATTTTTAGTTTAATTGTTTTCTTTATAATTGATATAATTAATCCCCTGTTTTCTAATTGAGTTTTTTGGAAAAGATTTTTCTTTATTTTTCTTCTTTCATCACATAACCCTTCTCTGTGGGATTCGACCTCTACTTGCCCTATCTATTTTAGTTAGTTTATTGTGGGGATTATTTTTATGGTCATTGACGACACGATCATAAATTTTGGCGCCGTTGCCGGGGAAGGGAATTGAATTGAGAGGAAGTGAAGAGAGATTAGATCCAAGAATTAATCTACTTTAAAAAGTTTTTGTTTTTCCATTTTTTCTAAAAAAAAAAAAAAGTTTTTCCTTTTTTCCAATTTTTCTAAAAAAAAAATTTTGCGATTTAAAAAAAATTTAGGGTTTGCGTCGAAAAAAAATATTTTTATTTTCTGTTTCTGCTTTTTATTTTATTTAAGAACTGTTCTGCTAATTTTTTCTTTTTTAGTTCTATTTGATTTTTCTAGGAAGTTGGATGCCAAAGACAAGAAGTAGTGGTATAGAAGGTTTAGAATTCAATCCTGAACCTCAAAGAACACTATTTCAGAAGAAGAAGAAGACACAAAGCCGATTACAACAAGAAGAGGAGTCATCCAATTCAAGTTCTCAATCTAGATCTGTTGTTTCAACAACGTCAGAAGACATGGCTGAAGAAGAACAACACAAAACTCAGAGAGAGTTAGCTGCACCAAATGTCAATGCCAAACGCTTAGTCATTCGTTACCCAGATACTAATGAAAACTTTGAGATTAAATCTGGATTTATTCAGATTTTACCCAAATTTCATGGTTTGCGTGGAGAAGATCCTCACTGACATCTTACTGATTTCCAGATTGTCTGTTCATCTACAAGTATTCAAGGTATTCCTGAAGATCAATTCATGTTAAGAATCTTTCCATTCACTCTTATGGACCGAGCAAAAGATATGTTGTACCTCCTACCCACTGGTTCAATCACATCTTGGACGAGGCTTAAGAAGCTGTTCTTGGAAAAGTACTTTCCTCCACACAAAGCATCAAGTATAAGGAAGGAGATTTGCGGAATTAAGCAACGCCATGTAGAAACAATGCATGAATATTGGGAACGTTTCAAAACATTTTGTGCGAGCTGCCCCAATCATCAAATCAATGAACAGTTGCTGATCCAGTACTTCTACGAAGGATTACTACCGTTTGACAGATCTTCCATCGATTCTGCAAGTGGAGGAGCTTTCATAGACAAAACTCCTGCCGAAACTTGGTCTTTAGTGGAAAACATGGCTGCAAACACTCAACAATTTGGATCTCGAGAAGAATACTCAAGAGAAGGCCCTACAAGAAGAATCAATGAAGTTTCTACCTATTCCACCTCATTGGAGCAACAACTTCAAGAAACGAATCAGCAAATAGCTATGCTCACTGATTTGTTCCAAGCGAATTTTTCAAGTGTGCCTAGGGTTTGTGGTATTTGTTCTCAAGGACACTATACTGATAAGTGCCCTACTTTGGAAGACAACAAGCAAGGAGTCAATGCTGTGGGATTACAAAGAGCTTATCAAAGGAAGCCTGAACCTTATTGGAGACCTGAACAACCAAGTCAACAATATGGGAACCAAGGTAACTACCAAGGAAGGCCGACTTTTCAAAGACCTAATTTTCAATTTTCACAAGCTATCGAGATGCAACAAATCAAAGAAGCTATGGAGATGATGAGAAAACAAATTAGCCAATTAGCTAGTGATATGAGTGATCTCAAGACACAAGGTCAACAAAGGATTCCATCACAACCAAAGGTACCTCCTAGAGAGAATGTCAGTGCAATTTCTTTAAGGAGTGGAAAAGACTTGCAAGAACCCTATCCAAACCTTGCCGCACATCAACAAGCTAAAGGAGAGCCGAGCTACACCAAAGAAGACAAATTGCAAGAGCATGCCGAAATCAAGAATGAAGATGAATTCAGAAATAAAGGAGCTGCGTCGATTGAAGGTTCAAACAAAGATGATGCCGCAACTCAACTCAAAGGAAAAGGTGTGTGCGATTCCAACAAGCCTAAAACCGATTCCAACCTAATTCCTTTTCAATCAAGATTGGAGAAGTCAAAGAAAGAAGATGATGATCAAGATATTTTGGAGATATTTCGAAAAGTTGAGGTCAACATCCCACTTCTTGATGCCATTCAACAGATTCCGAATTATGCAAAGTTAGCAACTTTGTACCAACAAGAAAAGATTACAAGGTAAGGTAAGCGCTGGAGCTAATGTCTCTGCTATGCTTCAAAAGAATTTAGCTCCTAAGTGCAAAGATTCAGGTACGTTTTCTATTACTTGTTCTATTGGAAGAAGTATTATAGAGAATGCGATGCTTGATCTAGTTGCTTCTTTAAGTGTGATGCCTTATTCTTTCTACAAATCTTTAAATCTTGGTTCTTTGAAGAATACTGATGTTATTCTGCAATTAGCTGACGGATCTTTGGTTTATCCCAAAGGTGTTTTAGAGAATATCTTAATTAAAGTTGAGCATCTAATTTTTCCTATCGACATATTCATTATGGATATGGAGTATTCGAAAGATCAATGTCCTCTTTTATTAGGAAGACCTTTCCTAAAGACTTCTCATACTAAGATTGATGTATTCAATGGTTCATTGACCATGGAATTCGATGGTAAAGTCATCCACCCTAGAATTTCATCTCAAGTGCCTTTGAAATCTAACAATTTTGTTTATGTTATAAGTTCTAAGTTTGTTAAGAAAGGAGCCATTGAAGATTCTTCATCAACAAAGCCTGATCGGATTTCCAAAGGAAGACAAAGAATAATGGACATTCGACAACGCTACAATGAGACCTTCCACCAATTTTGGAGGAGTTTCAAGCAGTTGTGTGCCGATTGCCCTCATCATGGATTCAAGGAAGGAATTTTAATCCAAATCTTCTACGGAGGATTGGGACTTAAAGATCGAGTTCTTGTTGATTCTTTCAGTATAAAACCACTACATGAAAGAACCCCGGAGAATGCATTCTATGACCTTGAAGAATTATCTCGGAGGACGAAATCTTCAACCTCCCATGAGAAGAAAGATCGAGCAAAAGAAGCCAAGAAGGAGAAAGAAATCAACAACAAAGAAGTTCAACCATCCCTAAAGATTGACCAACCAAGCAATTCAACCAAGAAGCAAGATATAGATCTTAAACATAGAACTAAAGTTGGAAGCATTCTTCAACGTAAAGTGGAGAATTTTCCCCAATTTTGGCAAAGGTTTAAGAAGCTATGTGCTACTCATCCTCATCATGGTTATGATCAAAGAAGATTGGCTCAAAACTTCTACCAAGGATTAAGAGCTTCTGATAGATTGGCTGTCGACACTCTCATCTATATTCCCCTGTTCGATCATAGCATTGCTGACATATACGAGATATTGGAGAGTTATGCTTAGATGATAACTAATGCACCGAAGGAAGCTGCTCAAGGACTAAGCCCGGCTAAGCTTGTGCCGCACAAACCATCTTGCCCGGCCATCGACATCACATGGCCGGTCAACACCGGCCAAGGCTGCCCAAGCCCGTGCGCCTAGCCGGCCACAGTCCGGCCAACCGAGCCTCGCATCCGGATGACACCAGCTCTTGCCGCGCCACCTGTCCGGCCTAGCCAGGCCATAGCCGCGCCACCCATGCCGCATGCTCGGCCATGCCCAGTTAATGCCGCGCAGCCGCCCAAGCTTAGCCCGGTCTTGTCCGCACCAATCCGCGCCACCAGCACTCCACAACCGGCCATGCAAGCTTCCCGTCGAGACACCACCGCGCCATGCCCGGCCTTGTCTGCGCACCATGCCCGGCCATGCCTGGCCTATGCCAAGCCATCTGCGCGCTCAACCGTGCCACCACCGGTTATATCCGTGCCATCGCCAAATCGTGTTGCTTTGATTTTTTCAAGTCTTGATAAAATTCAACTTGAAACTATCAAAATCATTGAAGAAAATAGAGTTATTGAAGACCTGTTGAAGGATTACACCCAAAATTTCTTTACCCTTGAAGGATAACCTTCTTTAAGGCAGTCTAGCCAAAAATCTTAAAGAAAGGCGCTTATTGGGAGGCAACCCAATATTTTTACTAACCCTTAATTTTTCTTTGTTTTATTTTTATTTTTTATTTTTTATTTTTTTTAAGGATTTCCATACCAAAGGAGAAAAAAAAGGAGCTTTTCACCGATATGAAGAAATCGAATGGAGCTTATGCTTGGATTAAACCCCTAAGTTTCCTTAAACCTTAACTCCATTTAATTTTTCTTCCAATGCTTTGATTGATTTTTCTTTGATATGCGATTCATCTAGATATAGATATAGGTTATATAGGTTAATTAGGATTTTAATGATGCATATTTATTTTTGCTTTGATTTTCCACGCTTGTTAATACATTGGGGACAATGTATCTTTTAAGTGTGGGGGAGTGAGTCTAATTGCATAGAAAATTGGCATAATTTTTTCAAATTTTTTTTCGAAAATTTTGATTTTATATGCATATTTTGAGTTATTGATTTGATTTTTGATTGATGATACTTAGAATTCTTAAGAATGTTTGATTTATTGATTTATTTATAGTATGATATCTTATTTCTTAGATTAGGTATAATTGAAGTTTGTGATATGAGCTTATTGCTTATTATTTCTATGATTGCCTATTTCTAGAATTTGTGTTTAATTTTTATTGAAACTACACTTATGAGAGTATTTTATGAATATGTCAAAAATAAGTGTGGGGGACTATCTATATTAGAAGGGTAGTTTTCAAAATCTTTTTCATAAAAAAAAAAGAGTGTTTTTCATGCAAGAGGAAGAGATATCTTTTGCCTTAAAAAAAATCCATTGTTGTCACTCTTCTCTTTAAACAAAAGGAGTTAGTAACCCTTGGGAAGAGGATAAGAGGCATGGATCGGCATAAGTATTGTCCCTCTAGAGTGCTAGTAGCCTCACAAAAATAAAATAAAGGACGTTAGTAACCCCTAAGTATGAACACTTTGAGGTTAGTAGCCTCACTTTTCTAAAAAAAATTACCCTTTGAAAATCATTATAACCCATGCGAAATTCTTGATTTGTATTCATAATATGCAATTGTTTGAGTAGTAGAGATAAAGGTGAAGACATAAGCTTATAGGAAGAAGTAGTTATAGTTGTGATAAATCATAAGTGATTAGAGCTACTTTGATTATGGTTACTTAAGAATGAGGATGCTTGCTATATCTTGATCTATTGAATTGGATACTCTTAATATTCTTTGTTATTCTGATTTCATAATTGAATTGATCCTTGATATATGTATGTATTCAAAATTTTTCAAAAGATTTGAATATAAGATTAATGAGCCTTAATTTTTGTTTGTCTACACTAGTTTACTAGGGACTAGAAAAGATTTAGTGTGGGGGAAAATATGATCGAGCTAAAATTATGCATGTTTTTTTAGCTATTTTTCTATACTTTTTGCCACTTTTATATGTGTTTTTACCCTATTTTGCTAGTATTTGTGTTTTTAGGTCTTGAAGACAAGAAAACTGAAAACTTATTGCTTTTCACTCTTTTTGGAGCTATTTTAGTGACTTTTTACTCAACTATGAACTTAGTCATTTGGAATGAACATTTGAAGATGCGAAGTTCGTGATTAAAGATATTTTGAAGATTTGAAGATAATTGAAGAATTAATTCAAGAAGTAAAAATTGAAGATTTGGAGCTTATTTGCAAAGGATTGAAGCCAAGCTCAGAAGAAACCCTGAAGTTGAGAATTTTTGGATTATTTATATGGGAATATACTCAGCCCATATAAACCTATAATTGGAGTTAAAATCCCAATTTGTAGGCCTAATATCCAAAAGAATATCTAAATCCCGCAATAATCCCGCAGATTTGCGATATAAGCCCGGTTTCAGCGCAGTCTTCGTAGAAAGGCCATAACGTTCTTCTTAGATGTCCGTTTTAAGCCCATGAGTAGCCGTTGGAAAGCTAACTCCGAGCTTTACAACTTTCTTTTGAAGTGTAAAGCCCAGGTCTGCCATCTTCAAGCCCGAATATCAAGTCGAAGTTTCTGCAGAAATCCAGAAAATTCCAGAATCCTATTCTAACTTGGATTCTACTCTAGGATGACACCTAATCCAACTTGGAGTCTAAGTTAGCCCCTAAACCGTCTTACCTTATTCCTCCACTATAAATAGCCACCTCCTGTATCACAAATCACATACTACACTTACACATACATAACAAATCTCTCATATAGTTTTATTCTTTTTCTACCTTTCTTTAGTTTAGGTTTTCTCTAGTTTTAGAAAGGGGAAGTCGACACCCTCTCTAGCCATAGAGGGGTGCGACGTCCCTAGGTTTTCAAAGAGAAGAAATCGTTCCTCCTTAGTTCTGTAAGTATTCTTATGCCTCTCATGGATTTTCCTAAGTCCATGAGTAGCTAAACCCTTAATACTTCTGATCCTTTGGTGAATTCAATCAATTGATTATGGTGAGATTTCTATACTTAAAATTTTGTGTTAAGTTCTTGATGATAGTAGTCAAAACCCTAAAATAATTTTATGATTCTGAATCTTATTTGAGTTATGTGGCCACTAATGATGTAAGAGGAAGATCTATGGCTAGATCAAGCTTAGAATTAACCACTCAAGTTTGATTGTTTGTAGCAAATTAGGTTTGTTTAATCGCTGCTTAATGGGTATTTGTCTATCGGAGGGCGAGAAATTTCCCTTCGTATGGTTCTACTTTGTAGGCATGTGTGTAAAATTAATTAATCTTAATGCTTTGTTATTATGTGATCTTTAAGCCCTAAAAAAGTAATTGATTGCTGAAGAAATAAAAGGGATAACTGCAGCTTTAACCGGCCTCTTATCTAAAATACATGTTGGGAAACCTATATTAGTTGTCAGTCAAGAATAAGATGCTTAATTCACCTTTTAAGTCGATGATCCATAGTTAATTTGATTGAATCATACCATCGGAGAAGAAGTATGCTTTATAATTATTGTTTGCTTTATTAATCTGCTTTAGATTTAGATCTAGATTTAATTTGCTTTGCTTTGATTTTTAGTTTAATTGTTTTCTTTATAATTGATATAATTAATCCCCTGTTTTCTAATTGATTTTTTTGGAAAAGATTTTTCTTTATTTTTCTTCTTTCATCAGATAACCCTTCTCTGTGAGATTCGACCTCTACTTGCCCTACCTATTTTAGTTAGTTTATTGTGGGGATTATTTTTATGGTCATTGACAACACGATTCTTGCATACATTTACATTGGAATATTTTGTTTAGCATAACATTTGCACTTTAGCATTCTGAATATTTTTGGCACCTGTGTGTGTTTTGGATATTTGGATATCTTTTCTTCTCCCTCTTTCTTTAATGGCACTGAATGTGCCTTTGGATTATAATGGTTCTATCTTATCTTAGTAGGTGCAATCTTTGGAGCTTATCTATGAACTTCTTTTATATTCTGGGATATTGCACCTTGTATTTGCTGCTACTAACCTTGTTTTGCAGAAAATTTTCAAACCCTTTTGTTGATTATGACAAAAAGGGGGAGAAAAATAAGAGCTTGAATTGAATTGTAGCTGCCTGAGTTAATAAGAATAATACATGCATGCGCTTTAAGGAGACTACTTTTCAGTATGGGGTCGCTGGGTTGAAGAATTGACTACTCAAAGGGGGAGCTTCACAAACTTCAACGATTGGTATCAAATACTTCAATTGGTATCAGTATATTTCTCAAACATCCTCTAGCAATTAGTGGAACCAATATTATCATATTTTCTGATGCCACTAACAGCTCTATTAAAATTGATTCTTGAGTTATATATTCTATCTCTCTTTACTTCATGCTCTGATCTGTTACTTTTGAGATAGATATTGCTGGTTGATCATATTGTCTCACACCTGGTTAACTTTATTTGCTCTAATGATTCATTTTGACTAATGCTCTGATTTCTCTTTAACTCTGATTCCTTTATTTCTGCTTTAGCATTTTTGCTCTGATCAATATCACACGCTCTGAAGTTCTATTGCTCAGAATAGTTGCTTGAAGCAACTAATGCATATATTCAGGGGGAGCTTGGTAAAATTCTCTAACTTATATCTTTTATTCATGTCACTACACTTCAATTCAAGGGGTGTTTTGTCATCATCAAAAAAAGGGGGAGATTGTTGACTCCATATGTTTCTGATGATAACAAAACATTCTATTTAGTGTGACTAATCAAGCTATCTAGTGTGCAGTGTTTAATTGAGCAGTATACTTAATGTACAGTTATGGCCAAACCAATTCACATGAAGCTCATTAGCACAGAGGAAGCATACTATGATTAAAGCCCTTATGGAAAGCTCAAGTCAAGAAGGATTGATGAAGACTTAGCTCAGCACATCAAGGCAGAAGCAGAAGCTACAAGTTACTGTAGATAAGGTATTCAGCAGAAGGATGTATTAGTGCCAACAATATGGAAGGTGAATTTAGTGGGACTAATACCAGAAGCAAAAGTCAATACCAGAAGCAAGAATTAGTGCCAATAATAAGAAGCATCACTTTAGTGGGACTACCAGATACCAACAGCAAGTCAGCTCTTACCAAACGAAGATAAAGTCAACTACAACGGCTATAATTCAAATGGAACTTCCAACGCCATAAATTAACAGATTTGAAGGATTTGGAATTGATGAAGAATTTGATCGTTGGAAGGAAATCTAAATATTTAAGGAAACAAATTAACAGAATTGAGGGATTTGCTTTTAATATGGAGAAGACCGTTGGAGGCAGATTTGACTATATAAAGACTCCAGAAAAAAAAACAGAATACAACAAGAAATACAACCAAGAAGCGCCACACTCAACTTTTTCATACTGCTTGGTTTTTTGCAAGATCACTCAAAACTCTATTCATTGTAAATCTTGCCTTAACTTAACCTTGAACCTACTCAGTGTATCTAGATCATATAGGATCACTCTACACACTCTTCAAACTATATTCTTGATTGTAAACAGTGCGGGGAGCACTTGTTCTAAGCTTAGGGAAAGCTTAGGTTTTTGATCAGTACGGGGAGCACTTGTTTGAGCTTGGGGAAAGCTCTGTGTTGTCAAGCTTGGGGAAAGCTTGGTTGCTGTAACGGCTTGGTGTAGGCCCGTAACTACATCGGATTAGTGGATTGGTTAAAATCCTTGGTAGGGAACCAAGGTAGAGGACGTAGGTTAGGAGGACCGAACCTCTATAAATTGCTGTGCACTGATAAGATATCTCTAATCCCTTTTAGTTACTCTGCATTAAAGCTTTCATTGCATCCCATCGTCTATCCCTTAACCTCTCTGCTATTTATCTGTATCCATATTGCACTTATTCCTTTATCTGTTCTGCATATCTGAATTAGTCGCAAGATTGTTCTGTTTTCTTTTATTCCCACCAATTTTGTCATATATATTGGTCGCACTAACTTTCTGTTTTGCAGAAGAGTTAGTAAGTTCTTCAAAGTTTTAAAAATCTGCTATTCACCCCCCTCTAGCAACTCATACGGGACCAACAGAAGGCACCTCCAAAGAAGTTAAGGGGTGACCGGGTGAGTCAATTGTGAGAGAGGATAACAATATCCGGGTTGAATTCAGAAGTCTTCGATGCAAATTTAGCCACAAATACTGGATTAGTAGTACCCCTTGCATTCAAAACTAAGACATGAAGGGGGTGGCAGCGAGGTTCGAGGTGCCAAACAGAGCCATGCTCTGAATCAATTTCTTCAATTTAGTTAGGAACATAACATAACTTGGCTCGTTCATGATTAATCGAACACGGTGGTGGGTTGAATACTTGAGGTCTTGATTAACGGTGAACTTTGCAGCATACATAATCAAGACTTCATAGATCCTGCGGCTGGCCAATCTTTGAAGTGGAGACCCGTGGATTGAGAAAAAAACGATAGGTATAGCATTCTCTTCTTCAAATTACGATAAATAGTTGTCAAATACCACAAAACTGCTTAGAACTACCAAGACCAATGCCTTCTTTCCATCTATGCTTCTTTAAGAGCTGGAGGAACACAAAGAAAAAGTTAAAACTACCTGTCATCCCCAATCTCACTGGAATCAAGAACCAGAATCCCCACCTGCTCTAGAGCCCAACTGAAATCACCATCCACATCTTCATCTAGTTTAATCCTCTCGGACCTCCTCTGTCATAACCACCAACGAGAATAGCTCTGAAGCCTCCCTTTCTTTCTTTCCTAAGTCCATTCAAAATTTAAGTCACTCACATATGCCTTAATCTTCCAACTTCAGACTGATGCTCCTAAGCTTCGGTGTGAAGAAAATACTCAATCAACTCTGCAAGAGTATCATGTATCATCCTGAACTAATAATGAAACAACCAAAACAGCAACAAAAGGAAAAAATTTTAAAATACACAAAAAACGGCATATTAAATAAGACAAATAAAGGTCAAGTTATTATACCTATCGAAGAGTTAAGCGACGTTCTTGTTCTTCGCCTAGATGTGCTCAAATGCTTCTCGAACCTCTATGTCTCTCTCTAGCCGTCTTTTAAACTCAAGGGGCCAGGTGACCTGTCGCTGGCAAACCAAAAATACCTTCCGGGTCCGTCCTTGGATAAAAGAGAGAATAATCCATCAACCTCAAAGCTTAAATTCAATTTCCTTGCATAGAGTAAAATATTAACTTGATAACTTGCATGCCAAAGCAAAAGACTATGTAGAGTGATAGAATGAGGACACAAAGATCTGACATGAAACTTGACACAACATAAGCGGGAAGAGAAGATCAAAAAAGAAAACAGAAACTTATAGTTATTTAAAATTTAAACAGATTTCACATAAAGTAGCATGTAAAACTATCTAAAGCTAAACCAAACACACTTCTAGCATTATCTAAATCGGGCAATGAAGAAAGAGAAGAAGAAGGAACTAACCCAATCCTATATGCGCTGTAATTTTTTTTTTTGTCATTTAACTTGATTTGTGGAGTGGCAATCATTATTGGATTTGAGCCTGGTGTCTCCTGTAGAGTTAAGCAAAGACGGCATTGCAAATTATTATTAAAATCGCGGCATTGCTTGCAACTCATTAAAACATCGTTAACAAAGTCCCTAAATCTATGAAACAGGACTAACCATTTGCTGCAAAGCTATTGACAACCATGTCAGTTCCATATCTTTGAACCATGAAGAGGCAGATGAAGATAGCCACTGATATTGACAATAAGTATACATAACAGAGCAGCATACATATTCTTCAAAATAAGTATGTTCAGAGCTCCCCTCTACACTGGATGCACTCCCAACCTGCCCCTCAAGGGTAAATGCAAATGATAGAAATGAATTAGGCTGAAAGCCACCGGTAAAAAATCTAGCATAAAGGTGACTGGAGATCTTGATTGAATATATTAAAATCCTTTATCAGGATAGAAGATCATTGGTAGCTTTCAGACAACCTACCTAGACATCAAACTCATATAATGGCAATCAATTAAAAAAAATCTAATGATAAAGCACCAAAGGCATACAATGGCTTCTTCACATTCTTATTGCAAATAAATACTCAAAATGATGAAGACAAAAGGAGCAAGTAAAAGCAAATCACAGAGAGTATAAAGAGAACAAAGAGGGTATACAAATTTAGTGGAGGGTACGGTTTAAAGAACTATTGATAATTCTAACATTCCTTTTTGGGTTCAAATTCTAACCAATGAAAAGATGAATGTGATCAGATTATATTTGAAAGATTAATAAGAAAAAAACTTTTGTTAAGTTATTTAATAGTTAAAGTTCCTGATAAAAAGGGTAAAACAAATCTACTCCTAAGACGATTCAGAAAATCAACCTCAACTACAGAGTTCAGCATATGCACCACAATTTATGTACCTCAAAGAAGTGTTAATTTCTGAACAACTAATAGCAGCAAGTTTTCCCTGAAAAGAAAAGCAGTTTTCTCAATTTCCAGAGCATCGTTACTGACCTGTTTTAATGAGTTTATAAAGTTCCACTTTATAGAATCTTCACCTTTGCATGGTATTAAAACATACCCAGGATATCCTCTAAAATGCACCTGCAGGCAGATCATTCAACCTCATAATGAATGAAATAGAAGTAAGAAACAACTATACATACAAATCTCTATAAAACCTAACAGATAAATACCCTCCCTTTAATTTCACTGCTCGCCCCTTTCCCTTACCCATTTTTAGGTTCATTAAGTTGGGTTAGGGTCAGTATTATTAATCCACTAAGGCTCCATTTGCATGATGCTATTACTATCAAATTTTCACAATTTGTCTATTGTTCTCTACTTGTATCTTTCTTTTATCTTAGGCATTTTCCTTTCTATTCATCATCATGCCAAACAAATCAAAAGCACCAGGCAGTTAATAGCAATATTTAGCCAAAAGCAAACCTTTTGTAGTTGAACAAAGTACTTACAGACAACCTGGGAACAAAAAATATTTTCTAACTTGAACAGCAATAAGAATGGTAATAAGAGTCGAGGGATATACATAGAGTGATATTCCAAGACCTTTCAGGCTTCGGGCATAGAAGATCAAAAAGAAGTCCAGTTGGTACGTACCTGAAACAAAAAAAATTAAAATAAAAAAACCCTCAATTGGGTAATTGAAGTTTGGTTTTTAGTTTCAAAATGCATATGAAAAAGAAAAGAAATCAAAGTCTCAGCAAGTGCACAGAGAAGGAAGAACCATTTAAGAGGAAGGCCTTTGTATTCGAACCAGATGGTATCAACACCCGGAGGAAGATTGCAGATTGGAGGTGCTAAGATCTGACCAGAAATCCCAATTCCCATTAATGGAATTAGCAAACCAGCAAGTGGTTACGGATAAAAATTGAAACTTTTGGGATCAATAAACGAAGAAGAAGAAGAAGAAGCAGACCAGGGCAGGAGGAGGAGGCGGCAAAGTGGTGAGTTGGGATTCATGGAGATGGAACCATCAGAGCAACCCGTGAAGACCACCAGTGATAGGAACACTTCCATTCATTTAATGAGGAATTTAGTTGCACCAAGGGAAGAATCCTCTAACACCTGAACAATCTAGGAACAGCGTGAAAGGGAAAAAGAACTAAAAGGTCGTTTGTTGCTTTCCATGGAATAACTCTCCATAGGAGAGTGATTCTTGGGAGAGTGATTTCAAGGAAAGTAACTCTAGGGAAAGTAACAATTAAATTCCATGGAAAGTAGTTTCTACGGTTTGGTTATCAGCATTTTCCTTGGAAAATAATCCAATTTTAGTGATATTTACACTTTCCATGGGTGAGAAAAAACTTTCCCTACCCCCTGTGGGAAAGTATTCTCCCATTTAGCAAGGAAAGTAGGTGCCCTACAAGGTGCCCTTAAAATTATTTTCCCATCTAAAATTTTCAAAACAAACGATGGAGAGTGTTTCCATCCTATTACTTTCCCAGGAAAGTAAGCAAAACAAACGCACTCTAAGGGAAAAAAAAGGAAGAGAAGAGAGCGAGCAAGGCTAAACGCAAGAAATTGGGGGAGAATCACAAAACAAAATCGCCTGAAAATCAGGGATCGACCAAGAAGGAAATCGGGCAGAGAGGACCGAATGGATCGGGCAAATGGGTAGGGTGGGACACGTGGTCATAAATGATTGGATGGGGTGATAGAATAGTGTCTAAATTGAGAGCAACAGCTGAACTGTTCAAAGATTTCAGCTTGTGAACATTGGCGACTTGTTGCTCAAATTAGTGATAGTTTGATTTGATTTGATAATTTTCAGAGAGCTTTTAAGATTTGCGGCAAACTCTAGACAATATATATATATACTATATATTATTTGAAACACCTAAAGAAATTACTAAATACTCCTTTTAAGGATCGATGAGGAGGCTAGATTTGAACTCTTTTATCCTTTTTGGTCTTTTTGGCACCTGGCAGATGACTAAAAAGGCCCTCATCTGGGTTCTTACCTTTGATGTTCTCTCTTGCCTTTTTTGGTAATTGACTATTTCCCCTCTTAAATGCGTTTCTCTTTCTTCCATTACCAAGATAATAGAGTTTCATTTCATTTTATTCCCTCTTTTCATCTTTCGGTTTTTTGCCTCTTCGCTTACTTCCATCAATCCATTAATTTCCAGGTTTGTTTCAGAAATTAAGTAATTGCTGCTATTAGTTAAATGACTCTAATTATAGGTGAAAATGCCCGTGTTTCAAAACAAGGTAGACCAGAAATTCTTCTGTATAGATTATATTCAGTTTTTTCGGAATTCAGTACCTATATAGTTTTATTTTGCAAGTACTGCGCAGAACATCTAACTTTAATTAATTTTTAATAAGAATTATTATAGTTGTATGACATTAGTATCTAAACTATATGGTTGTTTTGTGCTTTAAATTTTGGAGCTTATATAGAATGTAAACCTTCTTTTAAGTATCACTACATGACCACTTTGGGAATATGTTTCTATAATTTATACAAATCAACTCAATGATCGACATGAAGAAGTTGCTGACTTATAAACTCTTTACGTGAGAATTCACTTTCTCCTTTTATACATATAATAATTATTAAGTATAAGTATGCATGATTTTGAAAAACCATGGCTTAAAAGTATGCACATTATAATTAAGTATAAGCAGGACGGCTTGCGCTTGCGCTAGAGTCATCTTCTTATTAGGGCTATATTTTTTGTAGTTTTTAAGTCGGTTAGTAAGAAAATATTGCATTGGTTGTAAGTTAATCAGTTAGGAGAACCTCATACATCCAAACAAATAATTCGCATATAGAAAGCAAAACACATGACCTCTCTTTCATTTAAAAAGTGCATGATCGGTCGTCAGCAACCATAAAAATAATTATCCCAACAATTACTAACTAAACTAGTTAGGGCAAGTAGGGGTCGATCCCACAGAGAGAACGGCTCTTCGTTTTCTCAAACAAAACAAATTAATAAAGAGAATTTAAAGAAGAATTAAATCTAACTAAAAGTAAATTAACTAAGAAAGCAATCAAAAAAATTAAAGAAAACAATTAATCAAAAGCAGTGAATATTATTGAGAATAACAATTAAATAAAAACCTCCAACATAGAATTAATATCCCTCTTGACAACAATAGCATGGATCATTGATATCTAAAGATTATGAGAACCTTGAATAGCTTGTCGGACTTAACCTAAATTAACTTAATTAGATAAGATTACCGATCAAAGTCAATCTATCCCTTTTATTCTTTCAGCAATCAATTACTTTCTTAGGGCTTAGAGATCACTTAGGAATAAAGCATGAAGAACAAGTAATTTAATAACAAACACAATGAGAAATTTCTCGCCCATTGATTCTTTCTCTCTTGGATGGAGGATCAATTCACATCCAATTGCTACATAAAATTAAGCTAGAGGATCAATTCACAACCTAATCTAGCTAATGCTAACTCAATTTATCATGAAAGTGTCGACCCAGTCAATCAAAACAAGCAACATAGAATTCGTACAGAGATCCAAGAAATACTCAAATAAATTCTTATATAAAAGCACAAAATCTCACCATGGAATTAGTCAAGAGATCAATTAAATTCTACATTGGAGAAAAGAAAAGGATTACTCACTCATAAATTGAGTGATCATCCACAAATAAGAAGAAGAAAACATATCTATGGATGAGAAAGAGAAGGGGGCGGCGGCTCCTAGGGTTTTTCTCCTCCAAACCTTCAACTAAACAATATATCTTATGAAGAATAAAATTACATACAAAATCTAATCCTAAGGTAGCTATTTATAGTGGAGAAACAAGGGTAGGGCGGTTTAGGGCTGTCTTGGACTCCAAGTAGGATTAGGTGTCATCCTAGAATAGAATCCAAGTCAAAATAGGATTCTGGAATTTTCTGGATTTCTGCAGAAACTTCACCGGCAGATTCGGGCTTGAGAACAGCATAATTAGGCTTCGGACTTCAAAGGAAAGTTGTAGAGCTCGGAGTTATCTTTCCAACGGCTACTCATGGGCTTAAAACGGACATTTGAGCAGAAAGTTATGGCCTTTCTACTGAGACTGCGCTGAAAACGGGCTCATATCGCAAATCTACGGGATTAATGCGGGATTTGGATATTCTTTTGGATATTAGGCCCACAAATTGGGATTTAAACTCCAATTATAGGTTTATATGGGCTAAGTATATTCCCATATAAATAATCCAAAATTCCTTAACTTCAGGGCTTGGCTTCAATCCTTTGCAAATTTAGCTCAAATCTTCAATTTTTGCTCCTTGAAATAATTCTTCAATGATCTTCAAATCTTCAAATTGTCTTCAAGAAATCTTCAAACACGAACTTTGCATCTCCAAATCTATACTCAAAATTACTTTACTAATATTTGTGTAAAAAGTAATCAAAATAGCTCCAAAAGTAGTGAAAATAAGCAAATTCTCAATTTCACATCTCATAAAGACTAAAAACACAAATACTTAGAAAATAAGGTAAAAATGTATATAAAAGTGGTAAAAAGTGTAGAAAAATAGCCATAAAAATATGCATAATTTGAGCTCGATCAGTGCATTACCTAAATTCTATCTAGGTAATTCATCAAAATAAAACTAATATTCTACTCCTCGATCTCTAGATGATTCATCAAAATAAAGCTAATATTAATTGTTTTTTGAAATGTATGTTGATTATCTAAAAAAAACATTGTATGCTGCAATAATTTTTTAATCTTGATTGTAATTGTTAAATTAATGAACTCGGGTAGGTGGAAGAATTTGGCTTCTACATAAGGAAGGCCTAATTTTTTGTAGTCAAAGAGTATGTATAGTTGTCGTAGGAAAATTAAATTGGTTGAAAGCATTTGCAGGAGCATATGTAATTTTACACAATGCATCACAAAATGATTGGACTTAGCATTGGCTAACTTTTTGGACATGTGGAAATATACTAAACATAAGCAACTAATAGAAACCTCAATAAAAAGGAAGTCGAATGAAAATAAAAAAAAAACTTTATGTAAAATAAAAGAGGAATAAGGAAATGTTAAATTTAAGAATCAAGTAATATAATCAACAAATAAATTCAGATTTACCTCAAAATGTTACGGTGAGAAGTGAAAGCTCCCCACTTTAGGTTATGCCATCCTAAGACGCTGCTATATTAAATGGAAGGATCTTATCAATGTCCACCTGGAAATTTTAGGAAACAGAACGGAGTCCATGTGAAACCAATTCAGAGAAATGTTAGAGAAGAAGAAACCCATCCAAATAGAAATGAAAACAAAAGGAAAACAGAACTGAAATGTCAATAGTTGACCCATTAATCAACCATTATTGCAGATACATTTATAGCACCAATCCTTTGAAATTCCGGCAGAGGAGTTGAACCGGTAAATCCTAATATGCACACACAATTAATATGTAATTAAAACACACTTAATCATAAATATAAATATTGTAAATTACAAAAAAGGGCAGCAGGAAAAGTGAGGAAGGAAATTCATCGAGAGCCTTTTTAGTCACACGAAAAGTGCGAAAAGACAAAAAAAAAAAAGCCAAAAGGAGGCACCACATTAATCCTTTGACCTTTAAGTAGTTCCCATAGTCACTAAAAATAATATATAGTAGTATATATTTAGCCTTTAAGTAATTTCCATAGTCACTAAAAATAATATAAATTATATATAGTGTTTTACATTCAGCTCTTTGTTCTCGAATTTAGAAAACACAGTATGTTTTAAAAAATGAATAAACTAAAGTGATAGAAAGAGTTTAACTAAATTAATGAGAAAGATGATATCGTAAGTTGTATGGGTTAATGTCCAAGAATAAGAAATGGATTACAAGCTATGCTTTTATCAACACAATGTGAATATTACAACTATAAAACTCAACCACATAAGATATGAATACAGAAAATTTGAGATCCATGTAACAGGCAAACTACTTTACAAATACAGAAAATACTTCAAACAATAATAACAAAATCTATAACAAAGAATGTCCGTAGTGCCAGCACGGGATGATAAACTTGTAGTATATCATATTTAAGGATTTGGGTCCTCTCCGGTCTATAAAATGGATTGGAGAGGCCAGTCCATAATAGATTAATAACACGTGTCCAATATTTAATCCAATGGTAAGGGTTATCCAATCAAAGTAGATTGGTTTATAGTGGAACTTTCTTCTTCCTCCCAATTCTCTTGCAACTACGAATGGTCTCTGTAAAAATGGAACCTCAAAACGATCTCTTTTTTATTTCATCTATTATTGAAATGAACTGTCTCTTCCATTGGAAAGAAGGTAACACAGTGCGGACAAAAATACTGATTTCATCTATTTCTTTCTTTTACTTTTTCCCCTTTCAATTTCTTCTTCATCATTTAGCCTGCTTTTAGCAAAATTGAGAACTCTTCTTTGTTCTGGTTTCTCAATCTTTCTTCCACATGTCTCATGGAAAGAAGGAATTGGGTTCTTCCTTTTTCATGTCTCTACTACATCTTCTCATGATTTCTCAAATTTCTGTGTTTTACTCGGAAGAAATTTCCTATAATGTTCTGCTGAATTCCTATTTTATATGGTTTATTTGTTTTCTTTTTTTTCTAGTTTAGGGGTTTTGTTCAATTTGTGTAATTGATCCAGACTAGTATCGTTCATCTTTTTACCATTAACAAGTTCCTTGAATTATTGGTTGTTGGTAGAACGTAAACTGCAACTGCAGGAGGGATTGTAGAAAAAGGGACTAGAGATGATTATCCAGTACAACTAATTTTTTGAAACTAAAGAGATTTTAACCGTTAGATTTAAGTTTGGACATGTATTATCCATCTGTCATGGACTGGCCTCTCCAGTCCATTTCGAGACGGATCCTATATTTAAAATGTTACTCTAACTACCACATCATGTAAGTGTTGGGATTTTAACCCAATTTCTAATTAAATTTGGATTAAGATTTTTTTAGAGATTTTGATTTGTGGACAAGAATCCTAATAGAACCGAGATTCTTATAGTCTAAGTTTGTGTTATCATAAATAAGTAGTTTATGTTTAGGTTTTTTGGTGTGTGAGATTGTGTATGACAGTATGAGAGAGAAAGAGCTAAGATAGCTTTATGTTGTTGTAAGAGAATCACACATTATGTTGGGTTGATTAGATTGAGATTTTGCTAGTAAGATTGTTATGATTAATGATTGTAATTTATTGATTTGATAGTGGAGATTTGTGGCATAGGTCCACAAGAAAATTTGCTTTGTAGGTCTCGCTTTAATTATTTGTTTGGTTAATTCCTGAGATATCCGAAGTTCCAACAAGTGGTATTAGAGCTTGGTTGATTAAAGATGGCAGACATCAGTGGTGGCGGATTAGCTTTGAAGTTTGAGATTGAGCTGTTCAATGGAACGAATAGTTTTCAAATGTTGTAGAGTACGATAACAGATGTGTTATTACAACAAGGATTGGGAGATGCGTTTGAAACTGATAAGCTTGCAGCGCTGAATGAGAACAAGTGGAGAGATATTCAACGAAAAGCAATAAGTACAATCTTTTTATCTCTTTCTACTGAAATTAAGTATGATGTGTTAGATGTGCAAACCCCAAAAGAGTTGATGAAAAAGTTGGAGTCCATTTATATGTCAAAATCGATTATTAACATGTTGTGTTTGAAGAAAGAATTATTTGCATTGAAGATGAAGGTGGGAACAAGTGTCAGGGCACCCCTAAACGAGTTCAATAGATTTGCTACTCAGCTGGCAAGTGTGGATGAAGTAACGAAAGAGGTTGATAAAGCAATTTTGTTAATTAATTCTCTTACCGACAAGTATGATCCTGTGACTAGAGCTTTGATGGTTGGTAAGAAAACTCTGAGCTTGCAAGATGTGACTTCTGCAATTATTGAGTAAGATAGGTTGAAAGAAACTTAAAAGAAAGATTAAATAAATGGTGCTCTCATGGTGAAGCGTGGAAAAATTAATGGAAATGACAAGACTGATGCAAGATCGAGGGGTTGATTCAATGAAAAAGGAAGATCAAGTTCGAGGCCAAAGGTAGATATGAGTAGCAAGGAGTGATGGGGCACATAAAAGCCTATTGCAAGAAATTAATGGAAGATTTGGGGGATTTCATGAAATCTAAAGAGAAGAATAAGGGTGGTGTTAATGTTGCTACTGCTGAGTGAGGAATATTATGAAGAAGATGTTGTTTTGATGGTGCAAGAAGAAAGGAAAGACACCAGAGATATGTGGGTGTTTGATTCTACTTGTTCTGAACATATTTGCACAGAGAAATAATGGTTTTTGAAGCTTAAGAAGTCTGATAAGCCTGTTTACATGGCTAATAATGGTGAAGAAAGAATTGAAGGTATTGGTAGCGTGAAATTACGTCTGCATGATGGAAGTCTCAAGATGCTTGGGAATGTGAGGTATGTTCCAAACTTTACAAAGAATTTGATTTCGCTTGGAAAGCTGGATAGCCTGGGTTATGGATATTCTTATCGAGGTGCAAGCTTGAAGACCACCGAAAGTTCGACGATTGTTATGAAAGGAGTGAAGAATTCAAAGAATTTGCATGAGCTGATTGGAAGCATAATTAAAGGAAACTTTTTTTTTGAAAGACAGCACAATTAGAGGAGATGGATCGGTATTCTCACATGAAATTGAGAAGAAGGATGTGGATTTGCCAACAAAGAAGAAAGTTACTTTTGTGGATTTAGTTAAAAGGTGGAGCTATTAAGTTTTGATGAAGAAATTTGAGTCAAGGTGGAGATTGTTGGGATTTTGATCCAATTCCTAATTAGATTTGGATTAGGATTTTTTAAAGATTTTGATTTGTGGACAAGAATCCTAATAGAACAGGTATTCTTAGAG
Organism: Corchorus capsularis; assembly: GCA_001974805.1. Classification (NCBI taxonomy): domain Eukaryota; kingdom Viridiplantae; phylum Streptophyta; class Magnoliopsida; order Malvales; family Malvaceae; genus Corchorus; species Corchorus capsularis. Next base: position 71,217 of record AWWV01012268.1, on the reverse strand, counting down.
TCTAAGTTTGTGTTGATATAAATAAACAGTTTATGTTTAGGTTTTTTTTATGTGTGAGATTGTATGTGAGAGAGAAAGAGCTGAGTTAGTTTTATGTTGTTGTGAGAGAATCACCAATGATGGTTGGGTTGATTAGATTGAGAGTTTGTTAGTGAGATTGTTATGATTAGTGATTGTAATTGATTGATTTGATAGTGGAGATTTGTGGCATAGATCCACAAGAAAATTTGTTTTGTTGTTTTCACTTTAATTATTTGTTTGGTTAATTTCTAGATATCCGAAGTTACAACAGTTAGAATTAAAAGCACTTATATTGATCAGTGGGGTTGGGCTAAAGTGGTGAAGGCTTAGATTTGTGGTAGAAGGCACCCATGTTCGAGTCTCCACATACCTCTATTGTTACGCGATCTATAAGTCCGAAGAATCCCCAGATGAAAGTTCTATAGATCCGTAAATCCTTAATGGGATTTGCGGCTTGTCTTGAACTTGATGGGATAACCTATTATGCTCCTAAACTTTTCAAAAATAAGAAAATACATACATTACATTCTAGCCTTTTTTGATACTACTCACAAATTAGAAAGTGTTACTACGCTCTTTAATTGAGGATTTTGTTAAAAGAATTTTTTATTTCTTCGATCCGACTTTAAAATTATATTGACCATGGTTGGTTGTCAAATCTATAAAAAGAGATAACGAGACAAAGACAGAAAAAATAGAAAAAAAAATTCTAATTAAGGTTTCCATGTCTATAATAGTAAAACTATATATTGTTCCTATGTATACGCAGCAGGTTTTTACTTTTATTTCAATAGTCAGTACAAAAAATTTTACTGAATATTGAAATCCTGTGGAATGCAAGAGTCCAGCACTCCACAATTGCACACTCCTAGATGGTCACACCAGGTTCATCGTGCTTATGGGTCACACCGATCGAGTCTAACCAAGCTTTTGATACCAATTGTTTCGAGAGATCTGGGCCCTATTTGCTCCAGCAAGGCCCACTGAGCAGCCCATATACACGTCGGACACCAACCTGAACCCAAAAGTTTAGAATAATGGTTTCTTGGGTCCTTCATATATATAAGCTACTCTAACAACCCATCTTTTCATGATGTGGGATGTTTCCTCACATGTGAATCCTTAACAGGTAAGATGGATGATTTTTTTTCTTTTTTTTGCAACAAGGTTGAGATGGATGATTAAGCGAAAAAAAAAGAAGAAGCAAAATTTAACAAAGAAAACCTACCCTGGTGAATTAGTTAAAAAGTTTAATATATATGACAGAGGCAATAATTAATTATTATGATTTATTAGCCTTTTTATCCTTAAATTATAAGAAAAAACAGATACTTGACTCGCACTTCGCGACAGGCTGAGAAGGTTATGAAAAGATTGAGTTTTTGTATTATTTATTTCGTGTTTAAGTATTTTAATTAAGTGGTTTGTAAAGATTTTGATGTTTCTTTAAGAGCACTCTCAATTTTCTGTTTTGTACATATATATTGAATGTTTTGAAGAAATGATTTAAATTACCTAAATAGAATGTTTCAATTCCTTTGTTTAAAAATTATTTAGAATGTTGGTTCTGGATTATATGATCAATAGGTGTTTGTTGACTGTATATGATGTAACCGTGTAAGTGAGAAGTCAATGAAAAAATATTTTATAATGCAAATCGTTTGGTTCATTTATGATACGATAAGAAATTTGATTGAGAAAAATTATTTTATGAGAAATTTATTTCATGAATGAAATAACAGATTCTAGCTCTTGACATGACTAATTAGGACAAAATTCTTTCGAGTCCTTCATGAAAGTCGCAGATCATGCAATAACTTTTAACCGACACTTGAATAACTTCAATCAGACATGTGAATCGAAAATTATACGATATTAAATAGGACATTAATCGAAACCACAAAATTTTGAAAGCATTTTTTAGAATCATTAAAATTGACTTCTGAGTTCTTCATGAATGTTGTAGATCATGAAATCACATTTTAATAGACACTTGAATCATCTTAATCAGACAAATAGAACAAAAAATGCAAAAATAAAAACCGAAGCGTTAAATCGTCCAACCCATAATTGTAAAGGATTAAATAGCATAAAGCATAAAAGTATGAGGATTATTTAATAAATAATCCAGTAAAAAAAATATTTGTTTATGGAGACCAAATATAAAAATTCCCTCTTGAACTCTCCACGAAACTCATTAATCAAATTCTGCTTTTAGACCCGTGACGAAAGTCGTAGATCACACGATAACCTTTTAACCGACTTGAACAACCTCAATCGGACAAGTGGACCGAAAATTATACAATATTAGATAGACCGACGTCAATCGAGATCACAAAATTTCATAAGCATTGTTTAGAATCAAAACATTAAAATTGGCTTCTGAGTTCTTCATGAAAGTTGTAGATCATGAAATTATCTTTTAATAGACACTTGAATCACCTTAATCAGACAAATAGAACAAAAAATACAATAATAAAAGCCGACGTGTTAAATCGTCCAACCCATAAATTGTAAAGAATTAAATAGCATAAAGCATAAAAGTAAAAGAATCATTCGATAAATAATCCAACAAAAAAATATTTCTTTATGGAGAATGAGCCCCACGAAGGGTAACTTTTTTGCAGATATCCCAAAACGCCCTCGGTCCTCAACGAAAGTAACAAAAAAACCGAGTATGAAAATACCGAAATACCCCTGACAATTTGTTCTTGTGTGAATGTGGTGGGTCATATAACTGGACAAAATGGTAGTTTCCTTTCCAACTTTAATATATGTTATAGATATAGCTAAAGACACATTTCTCACTAAATATAAAATCGAGACAATTTTCCTCATAAATTTCTAATTCTAGACAATTTACCCCTTATGACAAATTGTCTTAAATTTAAAGATTTAAGAGACAAAGTATTCTTTGCGTAATAGTTTGAGGAATAATAAAAGAACTAATAAGCCAATAATTAATATTAATATTATATATATTATTATAAAAATGAAAATTATTCAAACATTGTCAGTGAAGTTTAGCAGACTACAAATGCGGGGTTAACGGTTGACATGTGTCATGTGCGAAATAATTTTAATTTTTTTTTTCAAAAAAAAAAAACTATATCAGAAAATGGGTATGTATAAACTTCTCAACCCGTTTGTGGAATCCAAATTTTACACTATCAGTATATCAAAAAAGGGTAATTGTTTAATACTCTGATATTGTAAATTCTAGACTCTACAAGCGGTAAGGAGTTGACACATGTCCATTTTCTAAATTAATTTTATTTTTAAAATTCAAAACTATTCCCTACATGTCAACCCTTAACCCTCGCATGTGTAGTCTACTAAACTCCACCGATAGTGTATTGTATAATTTTCTAGAGGTGGCAAAATGAACCCGACCCGAGAAAAACTCGCCCGAAAAACCCGAACCCAACCTGAACCTGATTGACTAAAAAAGTCAAATATCTTAACCCGCCCGAACCCTAACCCGAAAAACCTGAACCCAAAGAAGCTCAAACCTGAAAAAACCAGAACCCGAAAAATCTGAAATTCGATAAAATCCGAACCCGAAAAAAACCCGAACTCGAACCTGAAAAAACCCGAATTCAATACTAATTTTTGAAAATAAATAATAATTTCTAAAAATTTCATTTATGGTGTATAGTTTTTTTATATGAATATGTTTTAAAAGGTAAATTAATAAATTACATATAAAATTTGAAAAGGTTAATGACATTATTCATCTGGGGAAAAATGGGTAAATGATCTGGGCAAAACCCAGCTTGAACCCGAATTAACCTTACCCAAAATTGACCCAAACCCGAATCAACCTGAACCAAATTTAACTCGAACCCAAATCAATTTGACCCAAATTTAACCCGACATGACTCAAGCACAAACCCGAAAATAACCTAAACCCGATAACCCAAACCCAACCTGACCCGTCCGATTGCCACCTCTATAATTTTCCATCAAATAATTACTCTTAGGCCATGTACAACGAATGCGGCAAAAATGCATTTTTGCTGCCAAAACCCCCAAAAATCTACTCCAATGAAGGCAACATATTCCGCTTCCCAAGGAGCGGCAATTTGCAATTACAATAGTACGGCACCAAATTTGGTGCCGTACTGTAGCTCAGCGGCAAATCCTTTTTGTTTTTTTATTTTCCCCTTTTGACCTTCAACAATTTGGTTTATTCCTTCTTGTATCTTTTTTTTCTATATTTGGTAATTTAAATTTTGAAAAATATCAACATTTATATTTAAAATTATTACGAAAAAAATATATCATTAGAAAGATCTCATTGAGACCTTTAAAATAAGACCAATATTAAATATTTTTTTTTACTTTTTCAATAATTACTTTTTGGAGTTTATTATTGTTTCAACTAACCAATAATATAAGAAGAACAACCACATTAAATTTACTTAAATGAAAATTAAAATACAACTAAAATAGAGTTAAAAATAAAATACATTACACCATAAATTAAAGAAAAAATAATTAACAACACAAGTAACCATAAAGTGGCAAACAATTACAATTTAAAACGATAATTCAAGGATTTGAAAAATCATCTCCGTCTCCTCCTAAATAAACATAATTAATACGAGTCATAATCACTTGACGAGGCAGCTCCTCCATGAGATTGTCGTGTGCGAGCTCTTTGTTGATAAATGCTCATTTGCTCTTTTATAAGAGCTTCATGTAATGCTGGATTACTGACAGAATTTGCATCTTTGTTTAAGATTTTGTTCTCTTCTCGACGTTCTCGCAAGTCTAATTTCCTTGACTCGTTCTGAGCTCATAACAACTGAAGTTCATAATTCTTTTAAAATAGAGCTTGATTGTCTTGCAAATTGATATTGCTGTGTTGGAATATTCCTCGCATTCGAGCATGATTTTCATCCATCATTGATTTTAGAAATGGTTTCATGTCCTCATTTTCCATCAAATAATTACTTTTATAAAAAAGCATGCGCTTTTATCAATTAAATTAAATTAACCGGCCGTGTGGGTATATGACATTATGCTAGCTCTTCGTTAGATTGTTTTCTATTTATTCTTTGAAAAGAATCTAAGGATACAAAGGATTATCGATCCTTTCAGTGAATCACAGCTGGGAGGGCGACGCACGTGGCAGTCTCTGCCTGAATAAACTTTAGAGTGCCCTATGCATGGCACATACGTCACACTAATCTAAGCCACTTCTCACCCTTCTACTTCTCTTTATAAACTCCCTGTTTCTGTTTCAGATTCTCGACCTTCAGACAAAATCAAACAACTCTCTTACTCCTTTGTCTCTCTCTTTTTCTCTTTTCTCTCCATCCATGGCTGTCTCCGTCGATCCTTTGGTTGTTGGTCGTGTTATTGGCGATGTGGTCGACATGTTTGTTCCTACTGTCACCACGTCCATTTACTACGCTTCTAAGCATGTCACTAATGGCTGTCATGTCAAGCCTTCCATTGCTATCAACCCTCCCAAAGTTAGCATCGATGGCCATCCGGGTCACCTTTATACTTTGGTTCGTCATCTTTTTTTTTTTATTATTATTATTAGTTATTTATGTTTCTGGCTTTCTGCTATCGCAGACTGTTGGACAGGCAAGATTTGAACCTTGGTCACTAGAATTATTTATTCCTAGCGATAATCATTTATTACGAATATCAAACGTTTAATGCATGATCATGGATGATGATTCATACAGGTTATGACTGACCCTGATGCACCGAGTCCCAGCGAGCCAAGCATGCGTGAATGGGTTCATTGGTGTTATATATTGCTTTTCCTTTTCCATTGTTTTCTTTTTTTGTTTTCTTTTTTGCTTTTCTTTTGTGTATGCAAATATTGTTTGATGATAAATCTTTTTTTTTAACACCTAACCAATTTTTTTCTTCCATATGCATTTTTTATCAGGATCGTTTGTGACATTCCTGGAGGAACCAACCCCACTCAAGGTAACTTTATATCACGATGATGACTTGACACTATTTTTAATCTTTGTACCATCAATCGGCCGCTAGAAAAAAGTCTTGATATTTTTATCTATGCTTTTATACAATTTTTTTTATATTACTTAATTTTAGTTATATATATATATGTATATATATATATATATATATCGAATAAAAAATGAAACAAAATCTCGCATGCATGCCGCATCCTAGCTAGGCAATAACAACGAGAACATCTCTTATAAGAAGAAATAAGAAATCATAGTGTGGACCAACATTTTATGTATCGCATTAATCTTGCACCACCACAATTCCTATATTCCAATTTCTAAGTCTACAAAACGGCTCATCTTTTAAATAACTTTCTTTTCTTCTCTTCTGTTTCTTTCTTCTTTTTCTAAAATTTTTAACTCTTTGATATATGGATCTCACATGAAAAAATTCACCTTAAAGGATGTTATATTTACTTTCCAGAAAAAAAAAGTATTTTTATCTCAATCTCAAAAACACATATATAATTGAAAAAGGGAAATGGTCAGGGTCTGCTTATACAAAGTCCATTTAGGAGCCCCTCCTAATATGCCAAGTTTTTGCGACTTGCAAATTTAACACTTTAACAACAATAATTATAAGATTTCACATTAAACCTTCATATACGATCAAGAACATATAATATATAAGCTCGTCTTTATTTATTTTTTTTTTCAGTTGCCCTTCTCAAATCTCTTTCTGCTCTTTCTAGCTAGACCAAATTTATTAAGATTTTATTATTTTTTATTTTTTTGGTAGAAATATTAAGATTTTTATTCAGTATATATATAAACACATATACCCATTTTTGTACTCATACAGACAAATTTCTTTTCCTTTGTCTAATACTACTACTCTTCTTCACCATGTTCAGTGCATTTGCATGCATCACACATTTTGACACGTGGTTAGTTTCTCTGAGTAACAAGTATTAAGGTTATGTCGACCATGCGAGTGCGACATGTCAGTTTAGATGCTTTGGATTCCTTCATACCACATGTCATGGTCTTAACCAAGTGGCGACCAAAACTCCAACCCACCAAATCTGTTTATCATGTTTTAAAACAATCACATATAACATAATGAATATATATATATATATATATATAAGTTTTTCAATGGTAAAACGGATTAAATATTGGGGAAATAATTTCAGGAAAGGAGATACTACCATACATGGGGCACGGCCGCCGGTGGGCATTCACCGCTACATATTTGTGCTATTCCAGCAAAATGGTCCGATGGGGACAGCAGTGCAGCCACCAGCTTCAAGGGCTAACTTCAACACTAGACTTTTTGCTGACCACCTTAACTTGGGCTTGCCTGTGGCTACGGTCTATATCAATGCCCAAAAGGAGCCCATTAGCCGAAGGCGTTGAATCTTTTGCTTTGGACCAAAACCCATAAACATATATAAGTATATGGCAGGGTTTTTTCTTTTTCTGGACTAAGTTAATTAGTTTGTCTAGTTAATCTATAAATATTAGTTTTATGCAAGTATAGTTTGGGTAATATGTACGGATGCTGGAGAAATGTAGGCTGTTGCTAATGCCTCGGCCTCCTTTAATTATGCATACCTTTTATTATGTTTATAAGTTAATTTGATGTTAATTAATAATGATCAAAATTAAAAGTTGGTTTAACTACGACGATTGACTGACAATATTAATCTTCTCAATTTGGTTTAGATAGAAAGCCCATTAGATATTGAATGCCGCTGAGGTTGTCAAGCTCTCACAGGATTTTATTCATCCCATACATTTATATTATACTTTTGTTCGTGATTGTAGGAATTGATGCAAGGGAAATGGATTGTTGAGATATAATAGATGTGTGCGCGGATATGTTAGTTGGCTTTGCTTATTGGGCCGGGATAAGTTGGTGTGATTTTTCCTTCCATTGCTTAAAGGCGACATCTTTACAGAGGGTGTATATATCATGCATAGCTAAGTTTATTTTGTTCAACCGTTGCACCAAATATCTCCGGTAATTTCACAGTAAAGGTAAATATAACAAAACTCAATGCAAATCAGGTATGTCGACTTAGGCTTAGTTAGGTATTGCAAGCGCAGTTTATAAAAACTCATTTTCTAGAAAGTTCTTTTAAAAAGCACGTTTTAAAATTGTGGTAGAAAATTGTAATTAGCATTTGGTATTATTTTGATAAAGTTTGGTAAAAACGTAAAATGACTTAAAAGGAAAGAGAAAAATAATTTATGTATTTGTGGTGAAAATCAACTTTCTTATTTCCAAACGTAATGTCAAAGCAGGTCTTAATAGATTGTGGGATTTTTTTTTTATAACAAGCAAATATTATTAAGAACCAAAGGTTAGTACAAGATATACATATATGATAGTCAACACCTGCCAAGATAAACATAAGAGAAAGCTAAAACAGATATCAAAAGCTAATATGTAACCCCAAGGAAAAGGATATGTCATGGTTGTGCTTGCAGAGATACCAGCCCGATGAAGAACCATGGGGTAAAAGTAGCCAAAAACATAAGCATGACTGCCTGATTGAAGGCCTTGATTCTAATTCTAGAAACTTCTAAAGACAAACTCCATTCCATGTATACGTTTAATGCATAGTCACCCTCATTCTCTTCCTGTCTGGTGATCCTTTCACAAGGGTTGAACTGAGGTTGCTAGCATTCCTTTTCCCAAGCCGAAAATCGAGTCGCTTCGGCTTTCTTTATTCCTTTCCAATATGCAGTTTTGTCTTTAGCCTTTTCTTATGGTTCAAATTAGGAAAGCACTTGTCTCCCTTGTTTCGCTTCTGAAGAGTTTTCCTATTGATCCCATTACTTTGTGGTGGCCTAGTTAGCATATTACTCACCATGTGCTCCTTACAGGTTGCCTTAAAGGTGAACTTGGAGCCAACACTTTCATTATCCAAACTCTTTAGTTGAGGGATTTCAGGCCTTTTACTAATGGTGTCTCGGCTTATGCACGATTGAGGCAAACTGGTTGAATCTTCTGTGGATATTTCATCACTAAACATTTGAACCTCTCGTATAGCTGAATCTTGGCATACTGAATGTTGAACTGTTAAATCCATACTTTCTCCCATTGATGAATGAGTGCTTGAGACAGGAACTGAGCCAACGTTTTGGTTTTGAACACTTGGTTTATGGGCTTTGGCACCACCATTTTGTGTTTGCACATACACATTGTGTGCAAGATTTCCATACCCGTCGGCTTCATTGGCTGAAAGATTGCATTTAGACTTGGAGTGTCCTGACTAGCCACATCTACGACAAACAAGCATAGATTTCTCTTTTTTGAATTTTATCAATACTAACTTCTCATCACTGTGAGGCAAGAGAGTTGCAAACCTTTTTGCCGAAAATGCCTTCTCTACATGTGAGAGAAGGACATTGTTAGAAGGTTTACTACCCACTTCTTCCTCCTCCTTGTTGATGCTAGCTTCCGATCCTTGGAGGTCTTTCATAAGAGGATTATCCCCTGTAATCATTTTCTTCTTCAACCACTCATTTTCTCTCTATATAAGAACCATTGTTTCCTCCAAATCCTTATTTCGTTGTTTGAGATCAGACTCCAATCGCATCCAGTTAGACTTCGCCTCCTTTAAGGATTCATTCTCAAAACTCAAACTTGAAATCTTTTCTTGAAATTTGTTGATGTCCACCTTGAACATAGAGATTTGATCTTCAAGCTTTTCGAGCTTTGAGTCAAACAAACTAGAAGAATTCTTTTTAACAAAATATGGGAAGTGTCTCCTAACCACCCTCTCAAGTATGACCGAATAGAAGGTTTTGGAGCTGTTGGGTGAATAGATTTACCTAAATTCTCTTGATAGTCAGGTATCATGACAAAGCTCTTTAAAAACTTCTAAATCATTCATATAAGAAAACCAGGAATCACCTGCTATCTCTTCATTCTCATTAGCTTCATCGTCCTCTGCTTCGTCTTCACTACTATCGGTAAAATCGTCCTCAAACTCGTCCTCAAACGAGTCATAACTCATCAGGACAGAATCATGACTTAGTGGCCTTTTCAAAAGCTTTTCTTGCTTGAGTCGTTCCTCTTTCTCACTCAAACTGCTACTGCCAGATTGCTGGCAAGTAGAGGTCAGGAACCCCTTCTTCAATCCCAACATGGAACCAACAACTCAAGCAGAGCAAACGACAAAGTAAAATCCAAAAAAACAGATTCACAAGATAAGATGATAAAACGAAAACCAAAATAATAAAAGCAGAGACCTCCGGTAAAGGTGCAGTCAATAAGAATTTTTTTTTCCGGTAGAAAGTGGCTTGGTTATAACAAGATTTAGGATAGATCAGGGGTGAGGGAAAAGGATAGAGGAAGGTTCATGAGAGGCGATTTGGGGGTTTGGATGTAGTGGAGATGGCAGGGGAAGTGGCGGCGCAGGCTAGGGTTTAGGGTGGTAAGGGGAACAGATAGAGAAGGAGAGAGTTTTTTTTTTTATTGTTTTCTCCTGATTGTGGGAAATATTTTAATCCTCAGACAATTTTAATCGTCAAAACCTTTGGAATTATTTCACTAAAAGATTCACAAGTAAAAAAAATAGAATAAAAAAGATATTTATTATTGCAAGCATTTTAATTAAACAAGAACATTGAAATGAAAACTAGTTAAAAATCGAACAGATTGACCAGCTGAACTGATTGAACCGGTAACTGGGATTTGTTGCACTTGTTGGTTCAACCAAAACTTTGAAAAGAGAATGAAAATAACAAGAAAAACAATAAAGATTCAAGCCGGCTAAGTTTGTACATTGTGATTGGTGCAAGAAATCATAATCATAATCATGTATGTCTGTTAATTTATCTATCTGTTAGTTAAACCTTAACATCATCGGTATCCTGAGTTGGATAATGCATGAATCTGCTCATTAAGCTGTAGTTTAGATATGTGTATAATTTCCCAATTTAACAAGGCTCACTTTTACTAAAAATGGTCCATTCATAATTACCTTATGATAATTCTTTATTGAATGAGGTTCTTAATCGATATATGTTCTACGTTGAATTATATTCAACTACCAGCATTTTGGAAGGTTTGCATTGCATGAACTCCTGGTCATTGTGTTTGCATTGAAAATAGAAAATGAAAAATAAAGAAAAGAAAAGAAAAAATGAATATATATATATATATATCTTATAATTTATAATAGCTTATATTTTTTTTTATATTGAAATATTAGATAAATCTATATACTTACTCAATGAGATATAAGAGAAAACCATATATTTTAAATTGTCTTGTCTTACCTAACACTAAATGGAGGAGACAAAGGTATTCAGCGGGCATCATCCTGCTCTGATCCTTATTCATCTAGTTCTTAGAGGGTTGAGTATCCTTAAGAAGTCGGGAAATGGGGATACATATGTCCTCAAAACTTGAGAATTAGAGGAGACAAACTGCATTACATATGAAACAGACAGATTTTGCAAGACAAAAAGCATTCATCAAATAATTCATGTAATCATGCCTTCTTTCTCCTCCCATCTTCATCTCTGCTCCTCCGTTACACCTCATCCTCCGTCCTTCAGCATTCCTCCTCCGTCATTCAGCATTCCTATTTCGTCCTTCATGCCTTTCAAACGTTTTCTATCCCGTCTGAGAATCTCTTCCCCAAATTTGCAACAAATCAGCTGTTGAAACGTTCGAGTCCGGGGTCCGAACCCTGTCGAAACGACTTAGAAAAGAGGGAGGAGTCGCCAGTAATCTTTTTTACCTAGGTGTGATTAGTTATCTATCTTATTATTAAGCCTAATGTTATCCTAAGCTTGGCGAAGGTAACACTAAACCTAATAAATGGTCTTCTAACCAGAGTCTATAAGTCCGGGAGTCGGTTACGTGTGGGGAAGGATTAGCACCCCCACAACGCCCGTCAGATGACGGTACCTCTAGTCTAACCTAAGTCCTACGGGTTTAATATTTAATGGTTGCTTTAAATCCTTAATCTTAATTATTAGAAAAGGGTTATAAAAGAAAATGAAATCGTTTTTTAAAACCCATGTCGAGAATTCGAAGAATATGATCGAATGATCGTCGATCAATTCTGTGTTCGATTCTCTTTCACTGTCTGTTCTCTTGTTGGTCTTTTTCTCTTCGAAAAAGAAATTTTGAACATGCTGTGATAAAACCTTTTATTTTTGTTCTTATAGTCTTTTATTTTGCTTTGAAAACTTCCATTTTAATCTTCCTGAAAATTGTGAGAAAATTTTCTTTTCTTGTTATTTCGGAAAACTTTTTCCATCTTTTATTGATCTTCTAATCCTAAAACTAAGTCTTTGAATTTGAAAACCTCTGTTTAAATCTTAAAAGCTCTTGATTACCAATTTTAATTGCTTTTGAAAACCGAATAAGAGAACACTTGATATTGAAAATGCTTTTGAAGGAAAACGATCTTTTTGTATTCTCTTAACTCGATTAATCCTAAAAAGAAAGAATGAATGCAGATGATGCATGAGTTGGTAGATTTTATTTGATCAGTAAACAACGATATACTTGAAATTAACAAGAGACCCTTCCCATGCATTATTGGGGTATTTCAGGAATAATCCAATCTCGGAGCGGGGACCAAGAATTCGTACCCGAGTACATTTATTTAGGCCTCACCCTTCATCGTAAAAGATAAATGTTTACTGATTCGTAATTAGCTAACTCACATGAATGACAATTAAAATGCATGAAAGATCGATTTTAATTACATGCATTAACACAAGTCTACCCAAAGTCAATTCCATAAACCCCTTCCCACACATTATGAGGGTATTTATGGAAGAGACCGGTCTAGAAAGGGATCACAGAAATTCATACCCGAGCACATTTGTTAATGCATGTGAAAGCCCCTTCATCTCGGCAAAAGACGAATGTTAATGCATTGCATGTAGGGCAAAATGATATATAGCATGTATGTCATGAATGCATATGATTCTACTTTACTCCTATACTAATTACAAGCTTATATTAATTACAAATCTCAAAGACTTAATGGAATTAAATAAATTGAAAGCTAAGGGCCAAACTAGACAATTTTGGGGACTAAACGACGTCGTTTAGTTTTATCCGTACAATACCATAAGAGCTGCTTTTCTTCCCCCCACCTCAGATGCTTTCTCTTCCCCTGAACCCTAGCTCTCTGCGCCTTTACCACCTGAGATTGTCACCGCCAGGCCAACCACCGCATCGGAATGCATAACCTCTGCCGTAGAACCTCAAACTTCCTCGAAATGGCCTCCTTGCTTCCTCAAACCTTAATCTCAGCCTATATTCACCGAAAACAGTCGCAAAAGCTCCAAAATCCTCCTTGGCCGAACTGATCTTAACTTCTCTGATCCCAACAATCCGTCCGTCGGATCAACTTGATTTCAGACTATGTTGATCCCCTCACCTTGCTCTACAAATCCACCGATCAATTCCTTAAACCGGAGCCTAAAATTGAGTTTCCCTGCGGCGACCTCAAATCCGTTTTGATTTCTAGGATAATCTTGCTATGAAACTTGCTCTCTTCTTTTTCTTTAATCGGTTTGAATTCAGAAAAGCTACTGGGAAATGACCAAGTTTTTTAAAACAGAGAGTGTGCTTTTAGAGAATGAAGAGAGAAAGCAAGTTCATGATCCAATAGATTTTTTTGGCCTCAAAGAGAGAGAATCAAAAAGGGTATTCAGGGAAAGGGCCTCGGTGAGTCAGAGATAAGATGTGAGAGAGAGAGGCTGAATCCCCAGAGCGAGAGTGACCGGAGAGGATTTTTTTGTTGTTAGGAGAGGGAAGAGATTCTCAAGAATGAAGAATTTGTTCGAGAGAGAAAAAGAGGTCCGAGAGAGCCAGTGTAGAGAGTAAGAGTATTCCCCCGAAAAAAAAATGAAGAGCGAGATTTATCGTAGTCTGTTAAAGGGAGAGAGAGGTGATAGAGAATAAGATCCTCGAGAGACTCCTGAATTCTCTCCTTGTTGCTAGCTACCCAAAAATTCATCCTTATCCTCTCCTCTTCTTCCTATCTTTTCTTTTTCCTCTTCCCCCCATTTTTAGCTCTAACCGATTTTTTTTTTGTCATTTTGTCCAGGTGAAATTTGTTACAATCGAATCAGCAGAAGTTACTGATTGCAGAGGATAAGATTTGAGGGAATGATGAGCTGGCAGAAGAAATTTCTCCCTCAGGTATATTCGTTGGGTTTCTGTTTCCTGTGTAACTACTGTCGTTTTTTATTAAATGCCATTTTGCCTGCCTTCAAGCATTTGCCCTTGATCTGTTGAACTTGTGAGCTTGCCTTGTTGACCCTGATCCTGTGGTATTGATTGGTTGCTAAAAAATTAATGTAATGTATGCCATATGAACCCAGAATTGATAATATGTGATGATGTTTTGTCTTGCACTTGCTAAAGTCTGCTATATTGATCATAAAAGTGTAAATGTGCAAAGTGAGTGTGCTTGTGTGAAGTGAAATGGAATGCCTTATGCATGCTGTTTTGATTATGACAATGTGTAATGTGTTGCTGAATTGTATGATAATGCATAGATGAATTAATACAGACTTAATGCAAGTAATGAGGATGCCATGCTCTAATGTAATGGATACTGGCTTATTGAGAATGATGTATGTAGTAGTGAGAATATATGTCGGTGCTAATCCTAAATGCAATGCTATTATTATGATGTTAGGAGAATGGGGAAAGAAAACTCTATTAACACAAAGGCATGCCATGAAATTGAAGTCCAAGGCCGAACCACTTAGAAGCAGTGGAGCGAAGAAAGCAGAGCTCGTTTTCCATTTTGTAAATTTTAGCAAATCTGTAAACTTAGGATATATAAAGGTTGAAACATAAATTTTTCATTTTCTAATAATTTTTTGTATTTTGTAATTTTGTAGTCTATGAAAGATGCAATGCAATGCAATAAATGAGAAGTTGTGAATTCTTTTTGTGATTTTCTTATTTCTATTTTTTTGTGTTACTTTTTTTGCTACATATTTTTTGGTGTTACTAATATGCCATGATATGCAAAAGCACACAGAAAATGTTAATCTAACTTATGCGTATCTAACTAATTGCTAAATGGAGGCTTAATTAATCAATGAACTAAATTGAACTTAAATTACATGGTTGAAATGCAACAATACTAAATTACTAAATGAAGCTAAAACATGAAATATGTAAAAATGTCAAAAGCACATACTAAGATTCTTTTTAGGTTTTTCAAATGCAATCTAGATGACTAAAAATAAATTAGCTAAATAAAAGTAGACTTAAAACGACCAAAATGCCCATGAATGTGCAAATGACCAAAATGCCCATGAGTGGCCCTAATGCCAAATAAGGAATAAATTGATTTATACCGAAGGATATAGGATAAAAATGGGTGTCTACAGCTGCCCCTCTTTGTGTGCTTCCTAACTATCGAGAAGTATGCAAAAGAGTAGTTTGTATGCTTTTTGAGAGTTAGGAAGTACGCAAAGACGTGGACACCCATTTTTATTACAAAATCTGATACCACCTTTTTTCTTTCCCGAAGACCGATCTGAGGCCAAACACGTCTTGATATTTCTCACTAGAATGCTCCTTTGCAAGAAAATGAAAGCTGCTGAACTGAAAACTGCTATAAGGCCCCCTTGAGAGCAAATGACTATGAAAGCTGTTGGAATGCCCGCTTTGTGAGCAACCGAAAACTGTAAAGTTGTTGGAATGCTCAAAAGTTGAGAATTGAATTGCTGAAAAGTTGTAAATTGTAAAGTTGTTGAAATATTGTAAAGTTGTAAATTGAAATGCTGAAAAGTTGTTGAAATGCCGTAAAGTTGTGAATTGAAATGCTGAAAAGTTGTAAATTGAAAAGTTGTTGAAATGCTGTAAAGTTGTAAATTCTGAAAAGTTGTAAATTGAAAAGTTGTTGAAATGCTGTAAAGTTGTAAATTCTGAAAAGTTGCAAATTGAAAAGTTGTTGAAATGCTGTAAAGTTGTAAATTCTGAAAAGTTGTAAATTGAAAAGTTGTTGAAATGCTGTAAAGTTGTAAATTCTGAAAAGTTGCAAATTGAAAAGTTGTTGAAATGCTGTAAAGTTGTAAATTCTGAAAAGTTGCAAATTGAAAAGTTGTTGAAATGCTGTAAAGTTGTAAATTGAAATGCTGAAAATTTGTAAATTGAAAAGTTGTTGAAATGCTGTAAAGTTGTAAATTAAAATGCCGAAAAGTTGTAAATTGAAAAGTTGTTGAAATGCTCCGTTTGGGGGCAACCGAAAACTGCTGAAAGATGACCTGTTTCTAGTCGATCTTGATAACTTGTTGAAAGATGACCTGTTTCCAGTAAAACCTTATAAGTGCTGAAAGACGACCTGTTTCCAGTCGTAAGATAATTGCTGAAAGATGACCTGTTTCCAGTCAACTTTGATAATTTGGAAGATGATCTCTGATAACTTGAAAGATGACATGTTTCTAGTCAACTTTGATTATTGCTGAAAGATGACCTGTTTCCAGTCAACTTTTGATTATTGTTGAAAGGTGACCTGTTTCCAGTCAACTTCGATGACTTTTTTGGGTTTGATGTTAAGAAGGACCAGCCTGTGGTCAACTGTTTGAAGCTCGAAAAAAAGACCTGTTTGTGGTCAATGCTGAATGAGGCCAGTGCGTGGCCGATGCTGATACTTGAAAGAGACCAATCTGTGGTTGACGTTGAAGGTGGCCAGTCCGTGGCTGACTGATATTTGAAAGGTAACCAGTCCATGGCCAATTGTTGGAGTTTGAGAAGAGACCAGTACGTGGTCAACTTGTTGATATTTGAGAAGAGACCAATCCGTGGTCAGTTGCTTGAGAATCGAGAAGAGACCAGTCCGTGGTTGATTGTTGATCTTTGTGAATTTTCTTAAGATGTTCTTGCTCAAAGTGTTTCGATGATATCAAGTAAGATGACATGATGCATGAATGAGTGAATGCCCATGTAGAGTAGAGAAAGAAATTAATATGATATTGACTTCCCTTGATTTACCCAGTGGCTCTTGGACGAGCTTTCTTACTTTGGATCTACCATGAATGACTGGGATTCAGAGAATTCCATTGCCCCCTTGTTCCGAGGATCAACTTCCTTATTTTCCTGCAACAAACTTGTCAAAAGTTTAGAGTTTGAAAGATGATGAACATGTAGCTTAAATTTTTTGAAACATGCCACGTTTGCAATATGATTACAATGTCCCATTTGCCCCATTACAACTCCCTATAATTTGCTAGACATGCCCCATATGATATCCCATCTTTGAGAGGTTTCTCGAAAGACTTGGTGACCATCACTTCGAAGACCTTCTCGCCTTAGATCATTGATTGATACTTCATCATAAGCTCACAAATGGAATGCAATTCATTTTCAAAACATTCACAATATCTTATTTCGTCCAAAATGCTTTGAGTCAACACTGGTTATTGAAAGAAGTATGGTTTCAACAGATTGAATAGAAATTGCAAAAAAGGTTTGGTTCGGTGTGTTGGCTTGACTTGACAAGACTGAAGTGTTAGTGACTTCATCCGATCTTGCTTTCTCGAGGCAATGCTCATATCCGCAAGGGATCACGCTTTTCGAACTGCTTTGGAGGCTCCAAGAATTCCCATCCTTGCTCTAGACTGCCCTTTTTTCGGGTTTTCACCCGACAGATTTTTTTTGTTTTTTTTTCACCATGCACTTGCTTTTAAAAAACTTTTGAAACCAATTTTCTCTAAAAACCTTTTTTGAGAAAAACACTTTTCTTTTGCAAAAACTGTTCTTTTATTTCAATATGCGCTTGCCTTTGAAAAACTTTTGAAACCAATTTTCTCTAAAAACCTTTTTGAGAGAAAACACTTTTCTTTTGCAAAGACAATTTTTTTGTTTTAGGAACAATCCCTTCACCTTCAATATCCTGACCTGATCAAAGATGTACTTTATTAGGCACGTAATATGGGATTGGGTTAGGGTGCCAAAGAAAGGATAAAAGGCTCAAAGTGTGTTTGAAGGTGTTCGATCTAAGGATCACTTTCTCTGTTATGTGAAGGATCTTATCATACCAATTGTCCTTTGTCCCATCTTATACATTCATTTTTCAATATTCACTTTCAATTCAAAATTTTTTTCCTTTTTCTTTTTTCTCCTTTTCCATCTTTATTGACTTTTGATGGAGTGGACTCAATTACTATCGAGATGCCCCCATTCAATATTGAGCGCAAACCCTCTCTTTCGAGCCTGATCCTTCTTCACCTTTGCCTCCCCGGTGTGGAGGGTGATCCTTGATTAGGGTTCATTAAAAAGAAATATTTAATTTGACTCAAAGGGGGACAACAATGGATATTTTTCTACAAGCGAAGGGAATATGAAAGGAAGCCATTTATCACTTCAAGATTGGATGTCTTCATTGAAGAGATTCCTCGCGAAAACGAGTTTCGAAAATTACTTTTGAAATTTTTTTTTGAAAAACTTTTATTTTTTGAAAACCATGACTCTCTTTTCAAAGACATTTTTTGAAAAAAACATTTTTTGAAAACCATGAGTCCCTACTATTCCAAGTGCCTTTATTTATTTCCTGTTTCTTTTTCTTGTTTCTTTTTTTTTTGGAATGGGAATTAGTCTTTGAAAGAAAATCTTGCCACCTGGCTAGGATGACCTGTGTCATGGCTTCCTTCGTGTCTAGTGTTTATCAACTTTGTGGATCCCTTATGGAATGCATCCGTTTCAATCACGAAAGGTCTGAGGGTAGTGCCTGATCCTCAGTGTCTTCATGGTCGGGATTCATTAGCATTTTCATCATTGAACCCCGGCTCGTCTTGAGCGCCTTTGCATTCATTGTCACTTGGCCTGAACAGTAGAATATATACATATACTAGAAGAAGAATAACAAATAAATGAATGAAGAGAGAATGAGAACTTATTTAAACTTCTGAAATGCACTTTATTTCATTACTCATGATAAAAGGAAAACATGTAGGATAGTATGCATGTGAAAGAAAGCCCAACATAGAACCATTCACCAACACTCTTAGGCATAAGTGTCGGATAAAAGTTATTACATCTCCATAGCACTGCATTTATACTTCACTCAACTATCTGACACAGCTCTTGGAACCAAACGGCTAATCCAATGCATTCATCTTCTTCTGGTACGTTCTCAACCGCAGCACTAGTAACCGATCCCTGTGATTCCTCCTTCACTTTTTTCACAACTCCATCTTTCCCTAGCAAATCCACCTTCCCATCTTTTGTCATTTGACCAACACCCGTCACAATGGTTGAACTACCTTCCCCAGATAGTGTGGAAAAAAAATGCTCATGCTTCTTGGATACTTGGTGGTCATCCGTATAAGAGAGTGATTGTGGGGATGGCACAACCACGGATGCCACTTACCTTTGCTCCACTGGTGTGGGTACTTCAGTAGATAACCCTAGGATAGCTTGTTTCTTCATTGATGGGACTGAAACAAAAGGTTGAGATTGTTCTTTGACTATCATACTCATTCTCTTGACTGGTTTTTCCACATAAAACTCAATTTGTCGCTCATCCATTAACCTCTGCACTTTTCTCTTGAACTCTGGGCACTCATAGACCTGATGAACTGTACCATGATATGGACATAATTTCTCCAGATCTCCATCTCCAAACTCCCATATTTCAATCATTCCTGCTTTCAATAGAGCCTTAAAAACTGTGCTAAGAGGAGTGGTTATCTCAGAAACCTTCCGTTTGATGATCTCTCCAGTTTCAACCACATTTGCTTGGGCTTTTCCATGATCCGGCAGAGGATTAACTTTAGCAACATTACCGAAACTTAGCTTTCCAGACCTCACTAATTCTTGTACAACATATTTCAACCTTACGCAGTCTTCTGTTGTATGTCCTTTAGTTCCTGAATGGTAATCATAATGTGCATCGGCTTTGTACCATTTAGGACGACGATCTAGCGGTAGAGGCTGAGCATATGGAATCCTCTCCAACAATTTTTGTTGCAGTAGCTGAGGTAACAACTCTGTGTAAGAGTAGGGAATTGGGTCTATGGGTATTTTAGCCGAGTTATTAACTCCTGATGAAATGGCTGGCTGCAGAGGCTTTGTGGGGTTAGAATAAGAAGGTCTTGGCTAGAAAGGAGCTCCACCTACTGCATTCACATTGCCCATGTATTGGTAAAGATTTGGGTCTTGTTGAGGAGGTGTGTAGTATCCATAGGGCTGATACTAATAAGGGTAAGCATAATTCTGAGGTGATCGTGGGTAGTACTGCTGCCCCTTGTTTCTTGGCCTGAAACTGCTTTGCTCAACTTCATGAACCTCCCCTTCTTTTTTCTTTTGGTTTGCAGGACCCTTCTTTTCAGCATCTCCAAAAACTCCTTTTCTAATTCCTGCTTCATAGGCCTCTCCCGCTACAATCAACCTGGTAAAGGAGTCAGTTGCTGCTTGGTACAGTTCTCGATAATACTCCTTCGGTAGTGTCTGTAGCAATTTGGAGCCTATTTCTGAATCTTTCATGTGTGGGTCCACTTCCAAGGCCATATCTTTGAATCGTTGGCCATATTCCTTGATAGTTTCATCCGGCTTCGTCTTCATGCTCAATAGTGTTTCACGGGAAGGAGCCAACTCATCAATATACTTGTACTATGCTATAAAAGCATTAGCCATATCATTCCATGTCTTAATCTGGCTGGAATCCAATCTGTTGTACCATTTAAAAGATGAACCTGTGAGACTCCTCTGAAAGTAATGCATGAGCATATGATCTGAACTGTAAGGTTGCATTTGGCGCACATATGTGTTAACATGGTCTTCTGAGATCTAGTACCATCAAACTTTTCAAAATCCGGGACTTTGAAATTACGTGGCAACACTAAACCCGTAACCAGGGACACCTTGTCCACTCCCTTGAAATATGTCTGGTTGCCCATTAATCCTTTGCGCTTTTCTTCCATTCGGCTCCATAGTTGCTGAGTAGATTCTTCAATCATCTTCCTAGGGTCATCTTCGGTTTTCACTCCTGTAGACTGATCGGTCGTTGAACAAATCACAAAATAATCCCCACAAACCTATAACTATTAGCTAGGGCAAGTAGGGGTCGAATCCACAGAGAAGGTAGGACCAAATCAAAGGCAAATTGTACAAAAGAAAGTCTTACCAAAAGGGGATTTTTAGGATTTTCGAAATAAGTATAATAAATTAGAAAATAATTATATAAATCTAAACTAATGACTAAGAAAACAATTTAAGAGAAACAACTAATTAAAAGAATACTTCTTCTCCTTTAGGCAATTATTTTGATCAAGTAAATCATGGATCATAGACACAAAGCATAAATTTGACTTAAATTGCAATCAATTAAGAATCATAAATCATCTTAAATCGGTATATAGCCTAAGACGTAGACATCAACTTTCATTGAAACAAAGTAATCCTCTTAATATCTTAAACAACTCCATTTGAATAATTGGTATAGGAACAGACGTAATGCTAATTCCAACATGATAAGAAGATTAACCTGCATCTCGTTGACAATTAACCTCTAATGTTATAATCTATGGTTTCAGCCCTTCATATAACAAGCATTAGGTTTTATTAATCCACATGCATGATAAATCAATACCAAACTTGCCTACGTCAATTTCCATCTCGGCCTAAAGATTTCAACAAGGTTTGATATCCCATTGAACCTAGGACTCCTAGAATTACAATTGTTACTTGGACCAACTTTAGCTTGACTCAAGCTACTTCAATCTAACTATAGCATTCATATTATCAAGACAAGGTGGCCATCCAAATCTATCAAAACATAAACACATAAGATGAAGTACAGAGATAAAAAACATATTCAAACGGAAAAATCAAATTATTAAGAACAAAAGTCTCACCATAGATTTATTGATCAAAAATTCCTAAGGAAAAGAAGTATAAAGGTTTAACCTCTCATAGATTGGAGTTTCCAATCCATGAGAGATTGAAAACTTACAAACCCAAGAAGAAAAGAGGAGGATGCGGCTGCCTCCTCTCCAAACCGCAAAACCTAGAGAGAAAAATAGATAAGAGTTGTGTCGTAAGTTGTTCTAGGTTGGTGCTAGCGTTTTAGACTTAAGAGGGTATTTATAGAGGGTTCCTTAGGGTTAATTTAGAGCTAAACAAACCCTAAGGACGTGCTGGGCTGCTCTTAAAGTCTTCAAGCTAATCCAAATAAGATTTTGGGCTCAATTGGATCAATCCCGCAAAACTGGCCCAAGACAGTTTCTATCCGCTGACTTTAGGGGCATTTTCGTCCACGAAAACGGAAAAACTGGGCTTCGACCAAAACACGAAAGTTGTATATCTTGGAGTTAGCTTTCCAACGCCTACTCATACGCTTTAAACGGAGCTCTGGATCAAAAGTTATGGCCAAAATACAGAAAGGTCGCCAAATCTGGAAACTAATGGAGAAGCTTCAAGGAGAAGCGACGCATGGCATGCGCGCATGGCTGGCCCCGACTTCCCCTGGGCGCCCACCTGGTTGCACTGAGCACCCAGGGCGTTGGCCTCAGGCTCCATGTCGCCAGCGCCCATGTGCTGCCTAGGTAGCACCCCCGATTGGCGTTGGGCGCCCATGTGCTGCAGTGCTTGTCCGCCACTTGACATGTCTTCTTGCCTTGAAACTCAACTTTGCTCATTTGCTTCAAACTCTTGAAAATTAATCTTATGATGATAAAATTGACTTTTCAAGCTCTTCAATCACAATCAAATTGGCTCCATTCTTCATCCAAATTGTCCTTGGAAAATATTTGTGTAAATAATCATCCAAAAAGGCTCCAAAAGGGTACAAAAATGGTGATTTTGCACTTTTCTTCACTTTAGCACCTATAAACACAAATATACCAAATATAAACAATAATCAAGCACAAAATACCCAAAAAGCATAGGAAAATGACCATAAAAAGATGCATAATTTTGGTCCGATCATATTTCCCCCACACTTAAGCTTTGCTAGTCCCTAGCAAACTAATGTTAATTCTAAGAAAACAAAAAAGGTTAGTGACTAAACTAAACAGCATATTGATTCCACTTTCGTAGGTGTACGACGACACTTAGCATGTGACACAAGCCTTTAAACCAACATATGTCTACATTGGAGGAGTTATAGTCTCCTGAGGGTTTACTTAACTAGAACGATACCCACAAACATTATGTAAACATTGACTAGAAACATTAAACTTTAGAAAACGGAGTACTTCTAATAAATTAAGAATTTAATCTACATTTTCCAATCAAATGCAATATAAGTTAGTAAAAATACAAAGACCATAAGATTCAAATCAACTAAGCACAAAACCACT
Source organism: Corchorus capsularis (assembly GCA_001974805.1). NCBI lineage: Eukaryota > Viridiplantae > Streptophyta > Magnoliopsida > Malvales > Malvaceae > Corchorus > Corchorus capsularis. The sequence goes on along the minus strand of AWWV01012268.1, from coordinate 47,938 downwards.
CCAATCAATAATGTAAGTTCTAAGATCAACATACCTTGGATGAATTTGACAAGGAAAACATACCATAAGCTTGCATTTTCATCAATTTCCAAAGAGAAAGTAATATCATGGATATTAATCAAAAATTAAGATGGGTTTTAAAAGAAATAGCTCAAAATTTCTAAACAAGGTTACTAACCTTAGAAGTGTCCATGATTTGGGGCTACTAGCTCCCTTTATTTGAGGTTACTAACACTCATTTTTACAAGAGGGACAATATTTCCGCATTCCATGCCTCTTATCCTCTTTCCAAGGGTTACTAACTCATTTTGTTAAAGAAAAGAGTGACAACAATGGATAAGTTTTTTCTTTTTTTATAAGCAAGAAAATATCTCTTCTCCTCTTTCATGAAAACATTTTTTTTTAAAAGATTTTAACTACCCTTCATACCCCCACACTTAGTTTTTGACATATCCATGACATACTTCTATAAATGTACACAAGATTCAACACAAGTTCTAGAAGTAATGCACTTGTCAAACCATTTTTGGGTATGAAAAACCTTATTAATTACACTTCTCAATCAAAGAATGCAATCATACATAAGAAAATTTGAAAAATATTTTCAATGTATTTAAACCAAATTAATATCACACAAGACTATACTCATGGAAATTAGATCAAAACTTATTAGAAATACAAAATCAATTTCAATTTTCTTCAAAAATTTTGTAAAATTTATCTCTAGTCAATAAGAAAAAAATAGGAAAAATAGGATCTTTCAAATAGACTAATTCCTCCCCCCACACTTAAAAGACACATTGTCCTCAATGTCTGTTGTGCTAGTATTTTGACAAAAATTTTCAAAACATGTTGTTTAGGAAACTTTTGGAAAAATGAAGTGCACAAGTAAGACTCGATTTAGAAAGTGTCAACCCAATCTAATAAATCAAGCAAACTTACTACTAGCAACAAAACACAATAAGTGGGGCAATCTAAATTAATTGAGCGCATGCAAGATTAAATTCACCTAGAAAGTATGCATCCAATCTTAGCAAATTAATCTAAACATATCATCAATCATAGCATCCAAACATTTAAGTCTTACATAAGATCCAAAATAAACATAAGACAAATAAAAGAACAAATAAAAATGCATGCAATGTCATGATGAAAGAAAATACAACACATAGCATCCTAAGGATAAGAATCATCGGCCTCTCCTTGGTCTTCTTTGGCCACTTGTCTTTTAATAAAAATCCACAACCATCAAAGAATAACCTTAGGCTCTTATCACTTAAGATTCTATATGTATGAGATGCATGAAATAATGTACACAAATTGATATGCATGAAAAACAATTCAATTCAAGGAGCAAACAAAATGGGAGTTAAGAAAGCTTCTCTATTTGTGCGAAGCGTAAGCTCCATTTGCTATCTTCACGTTTGCTTCCTCCACTTTCTCCATTTGCTTGTAATGCTCCTCAATTTGAAAATGCAAAATGACCCATAACTAATAAAAAGAAAATTCAACAGGAAAAGGATAGGTGTTAGTGTCTTGGGTTGCCTCCCAAGTAGCGTCTTCATTTATTGTCTTTAGCTAGACTTTCCTCCATCTCCCTTTGTTAAGGTGGATCATACCACTTCAAAGCAAAAAGTAAATATGACGAGATAGGAAGAATATGAGCACAAAAATGGGAAGCACAAAATAGGAGATAAGGAAAGAATTCACCAATTTTGTTGAGAGCGACCCCATGAATGGCTATGAATGACAGTGCCATGTGTGTTGCCGTTAGAGGTTGATGCGATGAGAGCTTATGGCATCCATGATTGGCATTGCTTCGTACTTGCCTTTGTGGAGTGTCCTCGACTTGGTTGATCTCCTCATCCTTCAAAAGGAATTGATCTATAGATATCCATTCCTCCTCTCCATAGCTTTCATGTTCAAGAAACTTGTTGACCTCCAATAAATTTGGATCCAAAGGTTCCAAACGTTGGTAATTAACAAGATCCTTCAACTCTTTAGGATGTCCAAAGTGCTCATCGTTTGGTGGCTCTTCGTGCTTGGCAGTCTTTGGTGGAGAGGGTGGAGGAATATCCATCTTGATGTCTTCTTTTGGTACTTCCTTTTCTTCTTGCACAATCTTGGGAGTCTCCTTTGGTATTGTAGGGATGTAGACCATGCATGGGGTATCATCTTCATCATTGAAGAAAAATTGAATGGGGTCTTGTGCATTAAGCTCTTGTGATTCCAAATCATCCATTGTTTGACTTAACACCTCTTCAATTTCCTTCATGATTGGGACAACAATTTCTTGAAATTCACCTTCCATCGTGCTTGGATCAAAATAGTTTGGTTCCTCCCATGAAAATGTATGTTCGATTTCTTCCTCATGATCCATTTGTGTAGTCTTTGCCAATTCATCAACTAGCTTCCATTCTTCCTTGGGAACTTGTTTGATTGTAGCAACTAAATGAATGTTTACCTTCCACTTATGAAGTGAATCGAGTTGGCTCTCTTCACTACATGTCTTTTGTGGCTCAAGTAATTGAGGAAACGGTGCTGGACAATCATTGGGCGGCATTGTTTTCTTCTTTGATTCCCTTTTCTTCCTTGGTGGATCTTGAGAATTTGTTGGAGATGAAATTGAATTTATCCCAAAATCAAACTTCTTACTCCTTGCTCGTCATAGAACTCTGCTCATCACTTAGCATTTGCACATGGGGTATGACAGTTGGTGATGGTTTCATTTCAGGGGTAGGAAGAACTGGCTTAACTTGTGGTGTAGAGGAAGAAAATGGGGTCTCTTGTGACTCCATCTCTTTTGTAATCCTTGGTTGATTGTCTTCCATTCCCATCAAATTGATCCCATATCTTTGCGCATTGTTCAATCCATTGTCAAATTCCATGTTGTCCTTGAGTCTTTGAGCCTTGTTTAATGGTGTTTGCAGGAATGGTTGTTGGTGATTCACTCCTTGATTTGCAATCATATAGTGCATCAAATTGGCAATGGTGTCATGTTGGTCAACAACTTGCTTGCTAAGCAACTGAACCACCTCTTTCATTTCTTTCATCTCTTCGCACATTGATGATGCAAACTCTGACTCCTTAGCCTTGAGAATCTCTTATGATGTGCCAAACTGATGAATGTTCTCAGCCATGATGTTGAGTAGCTCCCTTGCTTCTGTGGGTGTTTTGAATGTCAAGCTACCTCCACTAGTTGCATCAATGTAGACTCGATCTTCATAAAACAATCCATCATAGAATTGTTGTATCAAGAGTTCCTCGCTTATGTTGTGGTAGGGACAGCTTTCACAAATCTTGTTATACCTTTTCCAATATTGGAACCACTTCTCATTAGGTAATTGTTGACAAGAATTGATTCTTCTTCTGACATCGGCGCGTTTTGCTTCTGGAAAGTACTGGTTCAAGAATGCTCTCTCCATTCCCTTCCAAGAAGTAATCGACTTTGATGGCAAACTCCAAAACCATTCTTCCGCTTTACCTTCCAAGGTCATTGGAAAAACTCGAAGCTTTGCTTGCTCTTGAGGCATCTTTCCAATCATAGCACACTTGATGATGAAACGTTGCAAATGCTGATGAGGATTCTCGTGGGATTCTCCATGAAAAATTGGTAACAAAGAGTCACTCCTGGCTTTTTTTCGTAAGACAAATCCATCTCTGGATAATCAATACAGTGGGACTTCATATCACAATTGAGATTCAACTCCCTTAAAGTAAATGATTGCTCCATTGTCTCGAAAATCTAACTCCAAGAAAACAAATACTAGAAAGAAAAATTTAGCACTAAAACAAAAATAAAAATAATAATAAAATAACGAAAAAGATAAGGGTAAGAAATCCTTAGGTAGTAATTTGTCTTCAATCTTTTTGTTGCTTCCTTCCTTCCCCGGCAACGGCGCCAAAATTGTGATCGGTCGTTGAACAAATCTCAAAATAATCCCCACAAACCTATAACTATTAGCTAGGGCAAGTAGGAGTCGAATCCACAGAGAAGGTAGGAGCAAATCAAAGGCAAATCGTACAAAAGAAAGTCTTACCAAAAGGGGATTTTTAGGATTCTCGAAATAGGTATACTAAATTAGAAAATAATTATATAAATCTAAACTAATGACTAAGAAAACAATTTAAGAGAAACAATTAATTAAAAGCATACTTCTTCTCCTTTAGGCAATTATTTTGATCAAGTAAATCATGGATCATAGACACAAAGCATAAATTTGACTTAAATTGCAATCAATTAAGAATCATAAATCATCCCAAATCGGTATATAGCCTAAGACGTAGACATCAACTTTCATTGAAACAAAGTAATCCTCTTAATATCTTAAACAACTCCATTTGAATAATTGGTATAGGAACAGACGTAATGCTCATTCCAACATGCTAAGAAGATTAACCCGTATCTCGTTGACAATTAACCTCTAATGTTATAATCTATGGTTTCAGCCCTTCATATAACAAGCATTAGGTTTTATTAATCCACATGCATGATAAATCAATACCAAACTTGCCTACGTCAATTTCCATCTCGGCCTAAAGATTTCAACAAGGTTTGATATCCCATTGAACCTAGGACTCCTAGAATTACAATTGTTACTTGGACAAACTTTAACTTGACTCAAGCTACTTGAATCTAACTATAGCATTCATATTATCAAGACAAGGTGGCCATCCAAATCTATCAAAACATAAACACATAAGATGAAGTACAGAGATAAGAAACATATTCAAACGGAAAAATCAAATTATTAAGAACAAAAGTCTCACCATAGATTTATTGATCAAAAATTCTTAAGGAAAAGAAGTATAAAGGTTTAACCTCTTAGAGAGATTGAAAACTTACAAACCCAAGAAGAAAAGAGGAGGAGGAGGCTGCCTCCTCTCCAAACCACAAAACCTAAAGAGAAAAATAGATAAGAGTTGTGTTGTAAGTTGTTCTAGGTTGGTGCTAGGGTTTTAGACTTAAGAGGGTATTTATAGAGGGTGGCTTAGGGTTAATTTAGAGCAAAAAAAACCCTAAGGATGTCCTGGGCTGCTCTCCAAGTGTTCAAGCTAATCCAAATAAGATTTTGGGCTCAATTGGATCAATCCCGCAAAACAGGCCCAAGACAGTTTCTGTTTGCTGAATTCAGGGGTATTTTCGTCCACGAAAACGGCAAAACTGGGCTTCTACCAAACACAAAAGTTTTAGATCATTGAGTTAGCTTTCCAACGCCTACTCATACGCCTTAAACGGAGCTCTGGACCAAAAGTTATGGCCAAAATACAGAGAAGTCGCCAAATCTGGAAACTAATGGAGAAGCTTCAAGGAGAAGTGACGCATGGCATGTGCGCATGGCTGGCTCCGACTCCCCCTGGGCGCCCACCTAGTTGCACTAAGCGCCCAGGGCGTTGGCCTCAGGCCCCATGTTGCCAGCGCCCATGTGCTGCCCTGGTAGCACCCCCGATTGGCGTTGGGCGCCCATGTGGTAAGCGTGGCGCCCCACCTGGTTTGTCTCAGGACCCATGTGCTCCAGTGCTTGTCCGCCACTTGACATGTCTTCTTGCCTTGAAACTCAACTTTGCTCCTTTGCTTCAAACTCTTGAAAATTAATCTTATGATGATAAAGTTGACTCTTTAAGCTCTTCAATCACGATCAAATTGGCTCCATTCTTCATCCAAATTGTCCTTGGAAAATATTTGTGTAAATAATCATCCAAAAAGGCTCCAAAAAGGTACAAAAATGGTGATTTTGCACTTTTCTTCACTTTAGCACCTATAAACACAAATATACCAAATACAAGGCATAATCAAGCATAAAATACCCAAAAAGCATAGGAAAATGACCATAAAAAGATGCATAATTTTGGTCCGATCATAGACACTACAGGGACTCCTTCAAATCCACTCACATGTACCGTGTTTGCCCCTTGAGAGGGCGGAAGGACTGTAGGTGGGGATTGCTCAAAAGTTGCAGATGACATATTGGGGTGCACATACCGTCCTGGAGGGATAGGCAAGTTGAGCTGGCTTGTTGAAGAGTTTGGTAAATTGACTTGAACTGTGCTTCCAATTACTCCTGTAGATGGTACATTCTCTGTTTCGGTAGTCTGCCTTTGACCATTTGCTGTGCCTGAACTCCCTGGTATTGTGTTAGTCATTGCAGCCATCATTTCCATCATACGTTCAATCTTAGCGTTTGTTGCTTCCTCCCTTCGCCTCGCTTCTTCATCCCGACGCACCATATCCTCTCTTAGTTGCTGAATTTCCCGTGCCTGATCTTCCATTTTCTTGGTATTAGATCTGGTGTTATACTGCCGAGTCTGCTGATACTCTTTCCTTGGTGGTGCTATCTTGTTACCTTTATTGTTAGAATTATTTATTAGTAACCCGAATTAAATCTTTTATTAATGAATGAGGATGAATGAATGCCCTGAAAGTCAAGAATTCGTAAAATTCTCCATCGCTATGAGAAAACTTTACAAATCCTGTCTTCCGTATTTAGGATTTTGATTACTCGACTCCCCTTGGTAAACCAAAACCCTTTCGCAATGACATTATGGATCATGTAATGCAAGAGTGATGATGACATATAATTGACATAAGAATCATGTAATGCAAGAGTTGCCATATAATATTTAAAACAAAAGTACTGGATTGAAACTTAAACAGAGTTTAGTGCACAACAGCATCCAAACTTAATTACATCTTCCAAATATTGTTCATTAACTACTTTCATTTAATTACACCATTATTTATTTATCAAATACACTATTGAATACCACTTGTCAACTACTCTAATCTGATTTTGAATTAGTCACAGTCTTGATTAAAAGATAAAACGTCTGTCCTGGACCAACTGTCTCTGCTGCCTCAGAAGCTATAACCAGGCGTGGGCCCTACCTATAGACACCCATTTTTGTCCAGTATCCTTTAATTTACTTCTTGTTTAGCATTAGGGTTGTTCTGGTCATGTTCGGTGTCAGGGGCATTTTGGTCATTTGCAAGTTCAGGGGCATTTTGGTCATTTGCATGTTCAGCGGCATTCTAGTCATTTTAAGTCTACTTTTAATTCAGGTTAGTTAATTTATTTCTTAGTAGTATAGATTGCATTTGAAAACCTAAGTCCTTTTAGTAATGGGTCTAGTTTATTTGGCATTTCTTCCAGTATATCCAATTTACTTTATTCACATTTATTACACTCATCCGTATTGATCATATTCATGTCCGTTTTACATGTCCGTTTTTAATGCATGTTCATATTTATTTTCATAATTAATGACCATTGTCCATCTTAGAGCATGTTCATATTCTCATTGCATTAAGCATGATCATATTCATCTAAGATATTTAGTTGCACACGAGTCATGAACTATAGCTTGCATTTGCCATTTTTAACTAGATCCATTCACTAGGAAAAGATTTACATTGTCAACAATCTAGTTTACAGGAAGGTCCCAAAGTCCAGTTTGTAAATATCTAAAAACAAAACAAAAGATAGGTCTTCTGATGTGTCAAAATGAGTCCATCCCAAATGCATATTCCCTTGCCACTCCTTGAAAGCCTGTAAAGAATGAAAGGAAAGGAATTCAGAATGTCGTACTTCAGGAAGACTCAAATTACATGCTAATATTCCATGCTAAGTACTAAACCATCCCATCATTATTTAGGCAAGTCTGTTTTGTATTGGTACTACATGTTTACAGGGAATTAACCAGCTTGAGGATGAGTTTGAGGTGACAACAAGCAAGCCTTTGAAGCCATTAAAAAAACAAAAAAGCAGCAAATGTCATTCTCTAAACAGGTAATGCTATAAGTAAAGAAGAACATTCAAAGACAGGACCAAGAGCAATGTTAGCAGAATGCGAGGACAAAGTCAAGGGCCAATTCAGCGTGTCCAAGGGGAGTCAATCCAGCAAGTAGAAAAGCAGGAATCACAATGAGGAAATGACAATCAAATAAACAGCAAGTAAAGAAGTCATTCAAGCCCTACTCCATTGCAATTTAAAGCATTCAAAACATAATGGCAGCAACTCATCAAAGTTCCCAACAACCAGAAAAGAAAACAGAAAAGCATTGGGGTTTAAAGTCCTAAGGACCGTGGCATATTATACAGAAAATAGCAACAGTGACACAGTACTTAAAGGTTCAATTTGTCTTTAGCTTGATATGTCGCATTTGAGGCTACATGGCACCAAAGAATTTTGACCATCAGGCTGAAACAGAATTTAAAATGGCAAGCAAAAGGCTCATTGTTGTTTCATCATCAATCAAAGGTGGTTAGAAGAGAGAGAATGAAAACTTAGCTCTCGATGACTCATCAATTTGGCCAGCTCACCATGCTCTGGGATCTTATCCTCCCAAATGGACAACGCTAGGGAAGCACCATTCAATGAATTCACCTGCTCAAAAGGAAAGAAAAAACGGTTAGAAACAAAATTGGAAGATAAGAAGGAAGAAGAGAATGAGCTGGCGAGAAAAAGAGGGATACACTGAATTGACTCTTACGCCTTCCTCCCTCTAACAAACGAGGATCTCTCTCTCTCCTCACTGGAGACAAAAAAATCCTCTCCCCTTCACTGAATAGGGATCAATTGCCTCTCTCGAGAATCTCTCGGATTCATTCTCTACACCCTCTGTCTCTTCACTATCGCTCCCTTGAACAATCAGGAATTCACAACATTCTCCATTCCTAGAAGAACATCATTTTTTTTCTTTTCACACATACACCGAATTAAAAAACGATTCTCTCATTTTCTTTTTCTCGATCAAAACTTTCCATGGATAAAAACTAGGGTTCGTTAAACAAATTGGGGGCTTTCTCACATTTAAGCAAGAGATTCAAAAATTGAAACCATAGAGATCTTTAGAATGGTGAGGAGAACAACATACCCAAATTTGAGAGGAATCCATCGGGTAGTTTAAGAGATCTATAGACTTTTGTATTTTCGGGTTCGAGTGAGTTTGAGGGGTTTTGATCCAATTTTTAAGAAAACCAAGCTTGGATTCGGAAGGAGGAAGGGACGGACAGTGTTTCTGGAAAGTTCAAGGGCTTTCCACGGTGGTTTTTCGCTCCGACGCAGCGAGGGCTATTTTCGGTGGCGGTACAGGCGGCTAGGGTTTGAGGGAGAAGAAGAAGACTGAAGCGAAGAGAGAAAAAAGAAGCTCTTATAGCCTCGTACGGACTAGGTCAAAACGGCGTCGTATTGGTGAGTCTCCTTTTTCAATTTTTTTCAATTAGGTCCTTATTTCCTTAATTCTGATTGATGCTTTTTGGAACTAGTGGCGTTTGATTATTGCAATTTGGGGCTTGCTTATGTTTGAATGCTTTTGATTTAAAGGTTATTTGCTTTGTTTTGTGGTAAATTTGATAAATTTAAGTTAGGTTGGCCGTAAATAAACTCTCTTATGTTAGATCTAAATAAAAGCCCTAATTTTTTTTAAAATTTTCAAGTTGAGATCTTGAGTAATTTGTTAAGCAATCATGTCATTTTGGTTAAAGTTTAAGATTAAAGCTTAACTTATTGGTCATGAGTAGTCAAGAAATTAGCGTTTTAACAAAAAGTTTAGATTTTTTTAAATAAGCGACTTGAGTTAGAATATTTGTTAATTTTGTTAGTAAATAATGTTTTCTTAGTTTAAAAATGTTCACTCGTTAATCTTCGGATGTATTGAACTTAAGGATTAAAGCTTTAATTTAAAAATGGTTAGTAATATGACAAAGTTAAAGTTTTTATGTTAAAGTTAACTTAAAATTGAAGCTTTTGGTTTGATCCATTTAAGTTCATATTAGTTCAAATGGATTTCTTGATTCCATTCAAAGTCTATTTTAATTGGGAAAATTACAAGTTTAATTCAAAGTTTAAATTTTTGAATTAAAGTTAGCTTGGAAATTTAAGGATTTTGGGGCTAATTTTAATTTAAGAGCCACAACTTTGGATTAAAAGCTTGATTTTTTAAATTAAAAAATGACTTAGAAGAGGGATTAAGGAATTAATTTGGATTAATATTCACTTGAAAATTAAATCTTTGGTTTGAATTGGTTGAAGGTTTGATTTAGTTTCTTATGTTAAATTCAATCAATTCAGTCCTTAATCTTGAGTCTGTTTTATTAATTGATGCACTTTAGCTCTTATTTATGAAATATGGTGTTTCTTTTGCCCCTGGAAATTGCTGATTGTGTTCTTTAGTGTGCAGAAAGGTCCCCAGTGCATCCGTTTTGGCCCTTAAGCTTTTGTTTCACTTTGTTTTGAGTTATTCATTATTCAAGTTATCGGCCTAATTAAGCCCTTGGAATTTGTAATACGTTAGTAATTAGTGTAGGGATAAAGTAGGATCATATGCATTCATATCATACATGTTATATGTCATCTTGCTATGTTGGTAATGTATTAACAATCGTCTTTTGCCGAGATGAAGGACCTTTCGGATAAATGTACTCGGGTACGAATTTCTGGAAGATCCTTCTAGACCAGGCTATTCCATAAATACCCCCATAATGCGTGGGAAGGGTTTATGGAGTTGACTTTGGGTATACTTGTGTTAATGCATGTAAATGAGATCAATCTTTCATGCACTTTAATTGACATTCATGAGAGTTAGCTAAGTAAGAATCAGTAAATAGTAGTTGTTTTACAATGACGGGTGGGCCCCAAATAAATGTACTCGGGTACAAATTTTTGGTCCTCGCTCCGAGATTGAATTATTCCCGGGATACCCCCATAATGCGTGGGAAGGGTCTCGGGTTAATTTCGAGTACACTGATGTTTACTGATTAAAATAAAATTCACCAATTCATGCATCATTCGGAAATAAGATAAAAACAACCGTTTTTATTTAGACCCACTAGATCTTAGTTTAGATTAGAGGTACCGTCATTTGACAAGCATTTGGGGGTGCTGATCCTTCCCCAAATGTAACAGACTCCCTGACCTAGATTTAGGTTGGAAGACCGGACTTTAAGTTTAGTGGGTCCAATGCCGAGCTTTGGATTTAACTAGGCTTAGGAGGTCATTAGGTGGCTAATCACACCATAGAAAAAAAGATTAGTGGCGACTCCTCTTTTTCCAAAGTCGTTTTGACAGGGTTCCCCGGACCTGGACGTTTCGACACTACCTCTGTCACCGTTTCCGTTCCTCTTGTTCCTAACATTATATGGCAATCTATGTGGTGAATGCATGCGAAAAATAAAAAGGAGAGTAATAGAAAGACGAAAGAAAGTAAGTTAGTAAACTAATGTGAGCGTATAAAGCAAATACAAAAATATAAAAGTTGAAAAATGATGCCCCTTTTTTAACGAAAAGGTTTTCCTTGAATAAAAATATGGACTGTTAGTCCTTTAGGGCAGGTTGGTCTATTTTACTGAGAGTAAAAGGGATTATTCTCTCTACGGTTCTTATTTTGAAAAACTGAACAGTAAGGGTAAGAAGTGTTCCTTATATGTACCAATTTAGATGTTGGCTTGGTTCACTCACACTTAGAAGGTTCCCAATTTTAACCCGGTAAGTTCTCATTGGGTGGAGGTTTTTCGCACAACCTGTACGGGGACCTGATTGGTCCCACGAAGCGTCGCTTATTATACCTCCCAAATCTAATTAAGGTGGCAAAATGCTAATGCAAAACACAATCTAAGTGAAGTGTGTGAAGGAACAACTTACCATTACGCTAAAACTAAACCTGGCAAACCTAGTAACTAACCACAACAAGAAACAAGAGAAACAACACAAGACAGTAGTGAAGCAAACAAATATATACATGGAAAGCAGTAAAGATGCAAAACAAACAAAGAAAGAAAAGCAAGCAACCATTTTATTAAACCCTAGATCTTGGTTAGACTAAGTGAGGCCTGACTCTCTAATGGACCCAGTGGAGTCGCCAAGCTGTCGAAACGTTCGGGTCCAGGGTCCGAACCCTGCCGAAACAACTTGGAAAAGAGGGAGGAGTCGCCACTAATCTTTTTTACCTAGGTGTGATTAGTCACCTATCTTATTATTAAGTCTAATGTTATCCTAAGCTTGGCGAAGGTAACACTAAACCTAATAAATGGTCTTCTAACCAGAGTCTATAGGTCCGGGAGTCGATTACGTGTGGGGAAGGATTAGCACCCCCACAACGCCCGTCAGATGACGGTACCTCTAGTCTAACCTAAGTCCTACGGGTTTAATATTTAACGGTTGCTTTTAATCCTTAATCTTAATTAGAAGAAAAGGGTTATAAAAGAAAATGAAATCGCTTTTTAAAACCCATGTCGAGAATTCGAAGAATGTGATCGAATGATCGTCGATCAATTATGTGTTCGATTCTCTTTCACTGTCTGTTCTCTTGTTGATCTTTTTCTCTTCGAAAAAGAAATTTTGAAAATGCTGTGATAAAACCTTTTATTTTTGTTCTTAAAGTCTTTTATTTTGCTTTGAAAACTTCCATTTTAGTCTTCCTGAAAATGGTGAGAAAATTTTCTTTTCTTGTTATTTTGGAAAACTTTTTCCATCTTTTATTGATCTTCTAATCCTAAAACTAAGTCTGATTTTGAATTTGAAAACCTCTGTTTAAATCTTAAAAGCTGTTGATTACCAATCTAATTGCTTTTGAAAACCGAATAAGAGAACACTTGATTTTGAAAATGCTTTTGAAGGAAAACGATCTTTTTGTATTTTCTTAACTCGATTAATCCTAAAAAGAAAGAATGAATGCAGATGATGCATGAGTTGGTAGATTTTATTTGATCAGTAAACAACGATGTACTTGAAATTTACTAGAGACCCTTCCCATGCATTATGGGGGTATTTTAGGAATAATCCAATCTCGGAGCGGGGACCAAGAATTTGTACCCGAGTACATTTACTTAGGCCCCACCCTTCATCGTAAAAGATAACTGTTTACTGATTCGTAATTAGCTAACTCACATGAATGACAATTAAAATGCATGAAAAATCGATTTTAATTACATGCATTAACACAAGTCTACCCAAAGTCAATTCCATAAACCCCTTCCCACGCATTATGGGGGTATTTATGGAAGAGATCGGTCTAGAAAGGGATCACAGAAATTCATACCCGAGCACATTTGTTAATGCATGTGAAAGCCCCTTCATCTCGGCAAAAGACGAATGTTAATGCATTGCGAGTAGGACAAAATGATATATAGCATGTATGTCATGAATGCATATGATTCTACTTTACTCCTATACTAATTACAATCTTATATTAATTACAAATCTCAAAGACTTAATGGAATCAAATAAATTGAAAGCTAAGGGCCAAAATGGACAATTTTGGGGACTAAACGGCGTCGTTTAGTTTTATCCGTACAATACTATAAGAGCTGCTTTTCTTCCCCTCACCTCAGATGCTTTCTCTTCCCCTGAACCCTAGCTCTCAGCGCCGCTGCCACCTGAGATTGTCACCGCCAGGCCAACCACCGCATCGGAATGCATAACCTCTATCGTAGAAGCTCAAACTTCCTTGAAATGGCCTCCTTGCTTCCTCAAACATTAATCTTAGCCTATATTCACCGAAAACAGCCGCAAAAGCTGCAAAATCCTCCTTGGCTGAACTTTATCTTCTCTGATCCCAACAATCCGTCTGTCGGATCAACTTGATTTCAGACTATGTTGATCCCCTCACCTTGCTCTACAAATTCACCGATCAATTCCTTAAACCGGAGCCTAAAGTTCAGTTTCCCTGCGGCGACCTCAAATCCGTTTTGACTTCTAGGATAAGCTTGCTATGAAACTTGCTCTCTTCTTTTTCTTTAATCAGTTTGATTTTAGAAAAACTACTGGGAAATGATCGAGTTTTTTAAACAGAGAGTGTGCTTTTAGAGAATGAAGAGAGAAAGCAAGTTCATGATCCAATAGATTTTTTTGGCCTCGAAGAGAGAATCAAAAGAGGGTATTCAGGGAGAGGGCCTCGGTGAGTCAAAGAGAAGATGTGAGAGAGAGAGGCTGAATCCCCAGAGCGAGAGTGATCAGAGAGGATTTTTTTGTTGTCAGGAGACGGAAGAGATTCTCGAGATTGAAGAATTTGTTCGAGAGAGAAAAAGAGGTCCGAGAGAGCCAGTGTAGAGAGTAAGAGTATTCCCCCGAAAAAAAATGAAGAGAGAGATTTATCGTAGTCTGTTAGGGAGAGAGAGAGAGGTGAAAGAGAATGAAGATCCTCGAGAGACTCCAGAATTCCCTCCTTGTTGCCAGCTACCCAAAAATTCATCCTTATCCTCTCATCTTCTTCCTGTCTTTTTGTCTAGGTGAAATTTGTTACAATCGAATCAGCAGAAGCTACTGATCTCAGAGGATAAGATTTGAGGGAATGATGATGTGGCAAAAGAAATTTATCCCTCAAGTATATTCGTTGGGTTTCTGTTTCCTGTGTAACTATTGTCTATTTTTGTTAAATGCCATTTTGCCTGCCTTCAAGCATTTGCCCTTGATCTGTTGAACTTGTGAGCTTGCCTTGTTGACCCTGATCCTGTGGTATTGATTGGTTGCTAAAAAATTAATGCAATGTATGCCATATGAACCCAGAATTGATAATATGTGATGATGTTTTGTCTTGCACTTGCTAAAGTCTGCTATATTGATCATAAAAGTGTAAATGTGCAAAGTGAGTGTGCTTATGTGAAGTGAAATGGAATGCCTTATGCATGCTGTTTTGATTATTATAATGTGTAATGTGTTGCTGAATTGTATGATAATGCATAGATGAATTAATACAGACTTAATGTAAGTAATGAGGATGCCATGCTCTAGTGTAATGGATACTGGCTTATTGAGAATGATGTATGTAGTAGTGAGAATATATGTCGGTGCTAATCCTAAATGCAGTGCTATTATTATGATGCTGGGAGAATGGGGAAAGAAAACTCTATTAACACAAAGGCATGCCATGAAATTGAGGTCCAAGGCCGAACCACTTAGGAGCAGTGGAGCGAAGAAAGCAGAGCTCGTTTTCCATTTTGTAAACTTAAGCAAGTCTGTAAACTTAGGATATATAAAGGTGGAAACAGAAACTTTTCTTTTTCTTTTTTTTTCTTCTTTTTTTTTAATTTTAATTTTTCATTTTCTAATAATTTTTTTTTGTATTTTGTAATTTTGTAGTCTATGAAAGATGCAATGCAATGCAATAAATGAGAAGTTGTGAATTCTTTTTGTGATTTTCTTATTTCTATTTTTTTTGTGTTACTTTTTTTGCTACATATTTTTTGGTGTTAGTAATATGCCATGAAATGCAAAAGCACACAGAAAATGTTAATCTAACTTATGCATGTCTAACTAATTGCTAAATGGAGGCTTAATTAATCAATGAACTAAATTGAACTTAAATTACATGGTTGAAATGCAACAATGCTAAATTACTAAATGAAGTTAAAACATGAAATATGTAAAAATGTCAAAAGCACATACTAAGATTTTTTTTAGGTTTTTCAAATGCAATCTAGATGACTAAAAATAAATTAGCTAAATAAAAGTAGACTTAAAACGACCAAAATGCCCATGAATGTGCAAATGACCAAAATGCCCCTGAGTGACCCTAATGCCAAATAACGAATAAATTGATTTAAACCGAAGGATATAGGATAAAAATGGGTGTCTACAGCAAGATGCAAAATCAATTGAGAGGGAGACAAGGGAGCTCTAGGAGTCCATCAACTGTCAGACCACCTACAATCGTGTCATCGACGCCACCGCCATTGTTGGTGCCGGAATTGCAATTTGGTAGTCCGGAGATGATATCAAGCGCATTATGCAACGTAAAATGGAGTATCTCCGGTGGTGCTTCACTAGAGCCCGCACCGACAGAACCAACGAATCTTTAGAACTCTAGCTTGAACTCAACCAGCTGTAGATTCGTCGGCAAACCGGCAGAGAGAATTTTTCTGTTTGTAATTTGTAGTTTCATAGCTTCATTCCTTAACAAATACAATGGCAATGACTTTTGATGAAATATATAAGTTCCAGTATTCTTTTTTTTAAAAAAAATCATTTAATCATAATAATTGGTTAGATAATAAAATTCATCAAATTAAAAAAAATTCATGTAATCAAAAGAACGTGTTAAATAATGAAATTCATCAAACAAAGGCCTAGGTCTCGTCACACAAGTACGGTAAATACAACAAAATATAGAAATATTTCAAAATAAAAATGATCTTTTTTTAATTTAAAAATAAGATTTTCACTATTTATGAATATATATTCACAACTGGACAAGATAGAAATAGTAAAATTATATATATATATATAATTATATATATATATAAGATATATTGCTACAAATTCCTAATTCTAGAAAATTCCAATCGGTCACACCCATTCTTTTCCCTGTTTACCTTTAAAAAGCATGCAAAATATTTTTTTTTTCATTATCTCAAAAACCCTCATCATGAAGTCGAAGATCACAAGAAGCAATCCATGGACTGGGAGCATGGTATCTTGGTCTACTCTCTAGTCCACCTGTTGTGCTGGTACGTTCTATTGTAAATTTAATTTTGTTGTAACTTAGGATATTCAGGAATTAACCAAACAAATAATTAAAGTGAAAAATAACAAAACAAAATTCTCTGTGGACCTATGCTATAAATCTGCACTATCAAATCAATCAATTACAATTACTAATCATAACAATCTCTCTCGCAAATTCTCAATCTAATCAACCCAACATGATTCTCTCACAACAACGTAAAAAGCTATCACAGGTTTTTCTCTCTCACAATCTCACACACAAAAAAACTAAACAGAAACTGCTTATATAATAACACAAACTTGGACTTTAAGAATCCATTTCCTATTAGGATTTTTGTCCACCAATCAAAAAACTCTAGAAAAAACCTAACCCAAATCTAATTTAGAAATTGGATCAAAATCCTAACATTTTTTACCCAAAAAAGAAAAGAAAGAAAAGAACAGAAAAATGGTCAATTGTTATCTCTTTCGGATCTCCTATGAAACACAAAAAGATCAAAAAGAGAGTTGCAGATCGAAACCCATACCTTCTATCTCTTCCCGCACTTCCTTCCATATGTAACTTATTTCATTTTTTGGAATGATTTAGACTCGAGTGTTCTTTCATTCGTAATGTAAAACACCAAGGTTAATTAAGACTTATTTTTTCAAATGAAGTTTAAAATCTTGTGATATTACAAATCAATAAAGTAAATAAATCACTAAAGTAAAGCCTTTGGATTGGTGAGAAACACATAAAAAGAACAAGATGAACCCTAATTTTATTTTGCACACGAATGGGGTGAGAAATGAGGGTGGTGATGGGAAATTGGTAATTTACTATTTCGAAAACAAAACAATTTTGTTTTAGTTTTAGTTTTAGAAATATTTATTAGTTAAAATTCAAAAAGAAAAAACTTTGATAACATGTGGACATGGCATCCATATTGTCCACGGTAAGATTTAGTGGTGTGAGTTAGACACGTGCATACTTCCGTCTATTCATCGATATATCTATACTTCTATACTACTAGTTTTAGTTTTCACGTGCGTTGCACATGTTCCAACGTATTTAAATGAAATATTCATATGAAATTATGATAATCTCTCTATTAAATTATGATAATTACACTATTTTTATGATCCCATTATGAAATTTTGATAAATTTCCTATGAAATTTTGATAAATTTCCTATGAAATTTTAATAATGATACTATGAGATTTCGAGAACCTTTTTATAAATTTTTTTTAACCTTCTTATGAAATTTTGTTAATCTCTCTAAGGAATTTTGAAGACCTCAATATGAAATTTCGATAACCAACACTATGAGATGTTGATAACCTCCATATGATATATTGATAACCATGTTATGAAAATTTAAAAACCTCCATATGAATTATTAGTAATTACACTCTAAAATTTTGATAATCACACTACGAAATTGTGATAACCTCGCTATGAAATTTTGATAAATCTTCCTATAAAATTTTGATAACCTTCCTATAAAATTTTTATAACTTTCGTATGAAATCTTGGTAACTACAAATTTTGATAACCTCCCTATGATTTTTTGATAACCTCATTATGAAATTTTGTTAATCTCCCTATGAAATTTTGATCTACATACTATGAAATTTTGATAACCCTCTTATGAAATTTTGAAAACCAAACTATGAAATTTTGATAACCTTCATATAACCTCCATATGATATATTGATAACCACGTTATGAAAATTTAAACCTGCATATGAATTGTTAATAATTACACTCTGAAATTTTGATAATCATACTATGAAATTGTGATTAACCTCGCTAAGAAATTTTGATAAATCTTCCTATAAAATTTTGATAAACCTCCCTATAAAATTTTTATAACTTTCTTATGAAATCTTGGTAACTACAAATTTGATAACCTCCCTAAGATTTTTTGATAACCTCATTTTGAAAGTTTGTTAATCTCCCTATAAAATTTTGATCTACATACTATGAATTTTGGTAACCCTCTTATGAAATTTTGAAAACTAAACTATGAAATTTTGATAACCTTCATATGAAATTTTCATATCCTCTCTGAAATTTTAATTACTCCATAGTAAATGTTTAATAACCTTCCTAATTTGGTAACCATACTATGAAATTTTGATAACCTCCCCAGAAATGCCACTATGAAATTTTTGTAATCATATTTTGAAAATTTGATAACCTCTTTATGAAATTTTGATAACCTCTTTATAAAATTTTGTTGACCCCTCTATGAAATTCTGATAATCAATTATATGATTTTGATAACCTTGCTTTGAAATTTTGATAACAACACTATGAAATTTTGATAATCCGATCTCTATGAAATTTCAATAATCACTCTATGAGATTTGATAAGCTTCTATCAAATTTTGGTACTACTTGTGAAATTGAGACTTTTATAAGCTTTATATGAAATTTTGATAACCACACTTTAAAATTTTGATAACTTCCCCATGAAATATTAGTAACCTCCTAATAAAATTTTGTTAAGCACACTATGAAATTCTTTTAACCTCGCTATGACATTTTGATAATCTCTTTGATAACCTTTCTATAAAACTGTAATAATTAACCACCCTATGAAATTTCAATAACCAACCTAAGAATTTTTAATAACCTGATCCTATGAAACTTTGGTACCACACTATGAAATTTTGGTAACCACACTATGAAATTTTGATAACTTTCATATGAAATTTTGGTAACCACACTATAGAATTTTGATAACCCCCTGATGAAATTATAATAACCATCTTATGAAATTTTTATAACCACACAGAGACAAGAAAATCAAAATCATAAAATCACCTACTCTTCTAACTCAATAATTTCCAATTGAATGCGGCAAAACATTATATAACGAATAGATGGTGCTTCACTAACAATAGTATTGTACGTGTTAGTGTTAGTTTAATCTTTTTATTGACATTTAAAAATTGAAATTAAGAGTAAAATATTAAATTCAACAATAGTGAATGCGGCAAAACATTATATAACGAATAGATGGAGTTTCACTAACAATAGTATTGTACGTGTTAGTGTTAGTTTAATCTTTTTATTGACATTTAAAAATTGAACAAAGTGAATGCGGCAAAACATTATATAACGAATAGATGGAGCTTCACTAACAATAGTATTGTACGTGTTAGTGTTAGTTTAATCTTTTTATTGACATTTAAAAATTGAAATTAAGAGTAAAATATTAAATTCAAAAAATAATAGTAAAGGAAATTTGCATGTTCATCAACTAAAATCAATTTGACGAACTTATAATTCGGTCTAAATTGAAATTTTTAATTAATATTTAAATTATAAATTATAATGGAAATTTAGAAATATATTTGGAAAAAAGGGTGCAACAAAGGCAAAAGACAAAATTAAATAGGACGTTGGAAACAAAAAGACAAATTGGCTTTCTTATAATTTAATATACGAATTATATAATCTAATAATTAATAATGGAATAATTTATGATTAAAAAATAATGGAATAATTAAAATATTATTTAGTAATGACAATTTAGAAATATGTTTTTTAAAAAAAGGGTACAATTGGAAATATGTTTTAAAAATAAGGATATAATCGGAAAACATAAAGTTTCCTCTTATTTGTACTTTTATATATAGTATAGATATATAAAAGTACGAATAAGGGAAAACTTTATGTTTTCCGATTATACCCTTTATTTTAAAATATATTTCTAAATTGCCATTCTCAAAATATATTTTAATTATTCCATTACTAAAATAATGGAAATTTAGATTATCCTCATTAATTAGGATCCAACGTGGCCAATAGGAATGCTCCATGTCATCTTTAACATCTAAATTTTCGTCCAAAACATTCTCCAAGTCGGTTTAGAAGAAGATCAATTCTGTCTGAAAATTTGAAGGGCAAAATTGTCCACCAGAATGGTAGAATTAGGTCTCGAGGTAAACATAAAAGTTGTAGATCTTAGAATCCTCTTTCCAACGGTACCTCATTTGCATTTTTCTAAGCTCTGGATCAAAAGATATGAATTTTATTCCAAAACTGCTCTTGTGAAGTCCTCCTTAAAATAGAATTTAAGAGTGTTGCATCAAAACTGAATCATTACTGCATCATAATTGCTGATTGGACTTGAACTCCTTCTTTGGGCTTCCATATGAATGAATTGGGTCTAAGAATATCGTATTTAGGCTTCAAGACATTTGTCTTGTCAATTTGGGTTTCATAGACTCAAACGGGTCTAAAGGGCCGACTGGTCCGAAATGAGACATAATCAATAGTTTCTCCAAATCTATATTATATATAAAAAATACGAATAATGGGAGACTTTATGTTTTCCGATTGTACCTTTTTTTTCCAAAATATTTCTAAATTGCCATTATTTAAAAATAGAATTTTATGTTTTATATATATTATTGGCCAACCCAATTTCTACTATATATATTATTATTTATAGATGATTTAATTTTAAATTTAAATCTTACTCAAACTATTTTATATATACTTCTAACTACTTATCCAAATTATTAACGATAATAAATATGTAAAAAAAACATGATGATAAATATTGATTGTTGCATTTGTAATTTTTGTATCATTTTTCTTAAACGTATGTCCATAAGGTACAATCGCTATGAAAAGAGTTAGAATTTTTCTTTTTCCATTTTAAAATTTCTGTTTTTTTTTTACAGTTATAAAAAAATTACTGTCTAGGTATGGTATTGATAATTTCTTGTCATGCTTTGGGAATTTCATTTTCCTTTATCACTCTTTTTAACTTATTTTCTTCATTATTTTTATTATTATGTTTGATGATTGCTTAAAACGATTTTTCAAAAGGAGTTGAATTTTTAAATGTATAATCATACTATAAGAATTAAACCGGATTAGATTGGCAAAAAAAAAAGCCAAAATAAGACTAATTTCTTAAAACGATTGTTCAAAGAAGTTGAATTTTTAAACCTATATACGAATTTTGATAATTGTTTGCTTTTGTTCTTATTAAAAAAAATTCTATGTTTGAAATTGGGAAAGAAATTTAGGTATGGGGTGAAGGTATCTAGATTATCATGTCGCATTCTTGTGTATACCTTTAAATTTAGTGTTTTCTTTGATATTTGAGTTACGTAACACTGTTTTCAACATTGTTCGATTGGAAACATAAAATAATTTAATTATATTGTGTGATTTGATAATTAATTTATACTGTTGCAAGATTGTGAATTTCATATTTTTTTCCCACAACTAGAATATTAGATGATTATATTATAATGGGATTGGAGGTTAAGTGCACTAAGGACAAGGGCTAAACATGAGCTGTTGAAACTTTTAGAGAGACAGCCTCATCAATCAAATGGAGAAGTTTGTGTCATCTATAATAGAGCGGACCATGAGATAAGGGCCCTGAGATTTTTGTCTGGAGGGAATCGTGTTTGATATTGGAGTTAGTAGGGTATTAAGGTGTTTGGAGATACTAAAGTTAGTGGGATCTTAAGGTGTTTTTAGAGAGCTTAAGATCTAAAGAGTGGAGACAATGAACTTTTACCTTATGTGTGGAGTAGTTTTCTATATATATATAGTGTGGCTTTGGACCGTTCTGTATGGGATCAACATTGCCCCCTAGGTATGAGGGCGATTCTAAAATGTTTGTAGAAACGACTATGAAACTGAGCGTCAGGTGAGCAAGTTGGGACGATCTTAGCTAAATAGGCTTACCAGTCGCATAACTAGATAGTGTCAAACGTAACAGTATTCGATCTGGATGTGCTCCATGTGGTGAATGTTGAGTCGTAGAATGCTCGATTTGGTAATGAGCCCCTCTGTCGTCCTGTATGGTGCTTTGTGAGATGAATGAGAGATATGTCATGAATACCGAAAAGGGGAGTGCTCAATTTTTGAGGATTGAGTAGGAGAGTGCGTTCTAGGAATGATGGTGGATAGGAGAACTTGAGCTGATAACATACTCCGTGGAGGAACACCAAAGAGCTCAAATAAACAGTATGCTCCATAGAAGGTTAGTGAACATGAGAGCACTCAAACTGATAATGTACCATTTGGAGTAATGTTGAATGAATGGAGCTCAAATTGATAATATGCTATGTGGAGGAATGCTGAATGGGGGAACTCAGTGTGATAACATGCTTTATATACTACTGAGTGGAAGAGCTCAATTCGAATTTATATATATATATATATATGTATGTATGTATACACTATTAAAAATCATAGAAAGATTACAGAATTCAGAGGAGAGTTTATTAAAATTTCATAGTTAGGTTATCAAAGTTTCTTATAGTGTTTATCACAATTTTATAGATAATTATCAAAATTTCATATGGTAGTTATCAAAATTTCATAAAAATATTCAATCGAAACATGTTATATGGACTTTGACTAATTGATTGGGCCTTTGACTTTGACCGAGTTATATGGACTTCATTTGATTTTGGGGTTTTATTTTATTTTGTTTAGTACTTAGTTTTTACAGGTTAGTTAAGCTTTAAAAAACCCTAGTTTATATAAGAATATGTTGGGCCAAAAATCTCTTGATAGAGTTTTCGCGGAAAATTCTTAGTGACAGCATAGGGGTGTACTAGTCAATTTACTGAAATTGACAAAAAGAAAATAAACAACAAGATCTGGTGCGCGTAGCAGCAGATTAAAAGATCAGAGCGATTTGTCGGGACTGGATCAAAGTCACATCAGAGCATTTAAATTATTGGATCCACAAGAACAAAACTTCCTAAATAAAAGTGCTTCAAGAGTTGTGATTGAGATTTGAGTGAAAATAGCAATTTGATTTTTATTGCTGAGAGAGAAACAAGAGTACAATGTTTTTACGTCCAGAGACAAGATTGAAACAAGGAAAATATGAAGAACGAGTAAGAAATCGTGATGAACAAGAGAAAAAGGCGCGGAGCCTGAGAGAAAATAAGCACGAAGCTTAGTTTTTTGCGCGGAGCAAGTTTGTAGCTGTGGAAACGTTGAATGAGAGATGTGTGTTTTGTCCTTGGAGCTCTAGAACTGATTCCTTTATATAGGGGGCGGCATGGGCCAGAAATCTGGTGGGCTTTACTTGCTGAGGAAGGCGAACTCTTTTGATTGGTCAGAGGAAACTTCTTGGAAGTTGCAGTGAAGCTTCCTTTTCCTTCTGATTGTTGCAGCAGGTGATAGGAGGGTGAGGAGAGGAGAGTGAGGCGTCTCCTATAGCATAGCAGGCGACTTCCCCCTCATGGTACAAGGTAGCATGAGGTACTAGGTAGCATGAACTGTAGTCTTTGACACCCCCAATGGGCTGAAATCACTTGATTGGCTAAGAGGTGACCCTGGATCTTGGAACTAAAGCACCCTAGCCACGAAACTACTCTGACTTAACCATATTTAGCTCTTCAAATCATCAAAATATCTTTCAATTAAGAATCATGGCTAAACCGGGGTGATAAAGCCACTTTGTCCTTAACTGAAAAGAAAGAAAAAGTTGCACACGAGCTCGGATTGAGCCCAAACTTCACAGTAGGGTTCGTGTATTAGCCATAGACCATGGTAAAAATCTTGGCCTGATTCGAGCCTTCCTTCATAGTAAACTAGACTTCACACCTCAAACTGTCCTTAAATGAAAAACTAGCATCAGTTTTCCACCTTACGTCTGATTGAGTTGAAACTTTGCCTAGGAACTTAGATTCTCTCCATAAGACTATGGAAAAAATTCCAAGTAAAAATGAGCTCCCCTTGATGGTGAACTTGGTTCCTCCCTAAACTGTCCTTAAATGAAAAACTAGCATAGTTTTTCATTCTAAGTCCAATGAAGCTGATTTTCCACCAGTAGGCTTAGATTATCTCCATAAAGCTATGGGAAAAAAACTAAGTAAAACCAAACTCCCCTTGAGAGTGAACTGACTTCTCACCTCAAACTGTCCTTAACCGAAAAACTTGCATAAGTTTTTCATTCTAAGTCTGTTTGAGATGAAATTTGGCCAGCAGACTTAGATTATCTCCACAAGACTATGAAAAAATTCTAAGTAAAACCGAACTCGCTATCATGGTGAAGTGGTTTCTCACCCCAAACTATCCTTAAATGAAAAACTTGCATAAGTTTTTCATCTTAAGTTCGTTTGAGATGAAACTTAGCCAAGATGGTCCACATGAACCAAGGATCATCATGGTCTAACCCCCTTATTGGAGCCGCACCCCCTAGCTATATCAATTTTCTTGATTTCGCCTTTTTGTCCTAAAATGAACAAAATGCAAGTTTGCCTCCCCGGAGGGAGTGAGTAGCTGGGCGGCCTGACCACTATGTTAGAGAGATCTCATGTGATGGGTATGAGGTGTAAAATTTCGTGCCTCCCTCACTTGGGTGAGTGTTTCACTTGCTGACAAACTCTTGCTCTCTGCCTCCCTCAGTGCAGGGGATGAGGAGGCAGCTTCCTAAGAGCAGGGCGGCCTTCCCTGAGAGTTGGTAAAGACTTAGATTATTTTATTCCATTAAATATTTTCCATCTCCATGGTCAGATGAGATACAACTCCCTTCCTTATACCTGCCTGACCCTGCTGACAGTAGTATCAAAGGAAACTGGTCCCTTGGAGCCTACCTCACTACCTCCCTAGGTAGGGTCGGCAATCAAGGGATAATTAATAATAATTATTCTGAAAAATAATTATTATTAATATTTATTAATTAATTTTGACCTTTAATTAATTAATTACAAGATTTACCTAGCTCTATCAGAACTAGGGTGGTGCAGAAACTAAGTCTTTCTAGGTTTTCTTGATTAAATCCTGACCACACATCTTAACAATATTTATGTAAAGACCAATTCACCCTCAATCGTAAATTGAGGTATAAACATAATCAAATATTTTCATAAATTTTATCTCAATATTCTAGTGTTTTTGAAAACATATGAATTTTTATCAAACTTTTATCTAAATGGATTCTTGGTGATTGTTTATCACGCTATACGCTGCGTTAGTTGGTAATTAGAGCTAGATGATGACTGGTGGTGTTAGCAATTGTTCTCGTGACGTTGATCAGGGGATTAATGTTCTTCAGTAGAAGAACGACGCACTGCAACGATGGCAGCGACTTTTAATAAACAAATCAATCTCATATTTCGATGCTTCAATGAACATTTTGATGAGATTGAAGATCGTCTGTATAACCTAAAGATGATTTATGCACACATGAGACAAGTCGAAAATAGAAAGGCAGGGGTGGAGATGGCTCGTGGTGGTCCTATGGAAAATCCTGTATCTGTTTGCAGAAATCCTGTCGACAATAGAAAGCCAAGGGTGGAAATGGCTCGTGGTGGCCCTATTGAAAGACCTGAACCTGTTCGTAGCAATCTTGTCTATGATGACGAATCTGAAGAGAATCGTCAACGACAACCGTTTCGCACAACGTGCACTATTAACGATAGTCTTTCCCATGACTATTGATAATGGTTGTCGTGAAAATATTGTGAGTCGAAAATTAGTTGACTTATTAAATCTGACTCCTAAGAAATATCCTTGGGAAAATCAATGGGATGTGCAAGATTTTATTTTTTGTAGGGATGTACAGCTGTGAAACTTATTTCAATATTGTAGACATAGAGCACTCGAAAATATTATTAGGGAAATCTTGGCATTTTGATGAGGGTGCACTGTATTCAGAAGATGATAATGTCTACTGATCAGACCAAAATTATGCATCTTTTTATGGTCATTTTCCTATGCTTTTTGGGTATTTTATGCTTGATTATGTCTTATATTTGGTATATTTGTGTTTATAGGTGCTAAAGTGAAGAAAAGTGCAAAATCACCAATTTTGTACCTTTTTGGAGGCTTTTTGGATGATTATTTACAGAAATATTTTCCAAGGACAATTTGGATGAAGAATGGAGCCAATATGATCGTGATTGAAGAGCTTGAATAGTCAATTTTATCATCACAAGATTGATTTTCAAGAGTTTGAAGCAAAGGAGCAAAGTTGAATTTCAAGGCAAGAAGACATGTCAAGAGGCGTTGTAGCACTGCAGCACATGGGGCACGAGGCAAACCAGGTGCGGCGCCAAGCTTGCCGCATGGGCGCCCAGCGCCAGTCGGGCATGCCACCCAGCCACAAATGGGCACTGTCGACCTGGGGCCTGAGAGCAACGCCCTGGGCGCACAAGCCATTCACATGCGCGCCCAGGGGGAGTCGGGGCCAGCCATGCGCGCGCGCCAGACAGCCATCACGTGTCACTTCTCCTTGAAGCTTCTCCAATTGTTTCCAGATTTGGCGACCCTTCTGTATTTTGGCAATAACTTTTGATCCAGACCTCTGAATGAGGGAAATGAGTAGCCGTTGGAAAGCAAACTCCAAGATCTACAACTTTCATGTTTTGGTCGAAGCCCAATGTAGCCGTGTTCATGGACGAAAATGCCCCTGAATTCAGCGGACAGAAACTGTCCTGGGCCTTTCTTGCGGGATTGACCAATTTGAGCCCAAACTCCTATTTGGATAAGCTTGAAGACTTGGATTGAAGCCCAGCACGTCCTTAGGGTTTGTTTGGCTATAAATTAACCCTAAGCCACCCTCTATAAATACCCTCTTAAGTCTAAAATCCTAGAGAACTTTGGGAACAAAACACTTACAACGCAACACATTCTACATCTTTTCTTTAGGTTTTGCGATAAGGAGAGGAGGCAGCCGCCTACCTCTATTTTGTAAGTCTCTCATGGATTCTAAACCCTTTATACTTCTTCTCCTTTAGGCAACTATTTTGATCAAGTAAATCATGGATCATAGACACTAAACATAAATTTGACTAAAATTGCCAATCAATTAAGCATCATAAATTACTCTAAAGTAGTATATATCCTAAGATGTAGGCTTCAACTTTCCTTAGAACAAAATAATCCTCTTAATATCTTAAACAACTCCATTCGAATAATTGGTATAGGAGAGGAATACTCGACCCTCGAACATTCTAAGAAGAATTAACTTGCTACAAGCTAAATTAATCTTTATTGTTCCTAATCAAGCATCACCCGATGAGGAATCATACGACAAGCATTAAGATTTACTTTTCCACATGCATGATAAATCAATACCAAACTTGTCTACATCAATTTCCATCTCGGCCTAAAGATTTCAACAAGGTTTGATATCCCAATGAATCTAGAACATCTAGTTCAATTGTCACTTGTGACCAACATCGACTTAACTTAAGCCAACTTGTATCTAACTATAGCATTAACACTATCAAGATAAGCTGCGCACACAAATCAGTCAAGATATGAACACATAAGATGAAGTATAGAGATAAGAAACATATTCAAACAGAAAAATCGAATTATTAAGAACAAAAGTCTCACCAAAGATTCATTCATCAAAAATACCTAAGGAAAAGAAGTATAAAGGGTTTAGCTACTCATGGATTGAGAATAATCCATGAGAGACTTACAAAATAGAGGTAGGCGGCTGCCTCCTCTCCTTATCTCAAAACCTAAAGAAAAGATGTAGAATGTGTTGCATTGTAAGTGTTTTGTTCCCAAAGTTCCCTAGGGTTTTAGACTTAAGAAGGTATTTATAGACGGTGGCTTAGGGTTAATTTAGAGCTCAATAAACCCTAAGGACGTGCTGGGCTTCAATCCAAGTCTTCAAGCTAATCCAAATAGGAGTTTGGGTTCAAATTGGTCAATCCCGCAAGAAAGGCCCAGGACAGTTTATGTCCGCTGACTTCAGAGGCATTTTCGTCCACGAAAACGGCAAAACTGGGCTTTGACCAAAACATGAAAATTATAAATCTTGGAGTTAGCTTTCCAACGGCTACTCATTTGCCTCATTAGGAACTCTGGATCAAAAGTTATGGCCAAAATACAGAAGGGTCGCCAAATCTGGAAACAATTGGAGAACATTCAAGGAGAAGTGACACGTGATGGCTGTCTGGCGCGCGCGCATGGCTGGCCCCAACTCCCCCTGGGCGCCTATGTGAATGGCTTGTGCGCCCAGGGCGTTGCTCTCAGGCCCCAGGTCGACAATGCCCATGTGCGGCTGGGTGGCATGCCCGACTGGCACTGGGCGCCCATACGGCAAGCTTGGCGTCCCACCTGGTTTGCCTCGCGCCCCATGTGCTCCAGTGCTTTAACGCCTCTTGACATGTCTTCTTGCCTTGAAATTAAACTTTGCTCCTTTGCTTCAAACTCTTGAAAATCAATCTTATGATGATAAAATTGACTCTTCAAGCTCTTCAATCACGATTATATTGGCTCCATTCTTTATCCAAATTGTCCTTAGAAAATATGTGTAAATAATCATTCAAAAAGGCTCCAAAAAGGTACAAAATTGGTGATTTTGCACTTTTCTT
This sequence comes from Corchorus capsularis, assembly GCA_001974805.1. Classification (NCBI taxonomy): domain Eukaryota; kingdom Viridiplantae; phylum Streptophyta; class Magnoliopsida; order Malvales; family Malvaceae; genus Corchorus; species Corchorus capsularis. The sequence continues at coordinate 19,176 of AWWV01012268.1, read as the reverse complement.
CACTTTAGCACCTATAAACACAAATATACCAAATATAAGGCATAATCAAGCATAAAATACCCAAAAAGCATAGGAAAATGACCATAAAAAGATGCATAATTTTGGTCTGATCATATTTCCCCCACACTTAAGCTTTGCTAGTCCCTAGCAAACTAAGGTTAATACTAAGAAAACAAAAAAATGTTAGTCCTAAACTAAACATCATATTGATTCCACATTCGTAGGTGTACGGCGACACTTAGCTCGTGACTAGGGGTGTAAACGAGCCGAGCCGAGTCGAGCATCTCACTACTCGAGCTCGAGCTCGACAGAAAATTGGAAGCTCGATACTCGGCTCGAACTCGGTCGAGTATCGATTATGGGGATCGAGCTCGACTCGATACTCGTATCGAGTTACTCGAGCTCAATCGGTAAGCTCGATAATAGACAAAAATAAGCTCGAATTGAGCTCGAAAATCTGTTCAATTGTAAAATTTAAACTAAAACAGAACAGAAAACAGCAATACAAATGCAATCTCAAATCTCAATTGAACTCCAAAGTGAATAACATTAAACAACATGAAGATTAGAAAAAATGGAACAACAATTAAATCCAACAATATCCATATAATTCACAAGAAGCAAAGGCCCTTTCTATGATTTCAATCACAAATGCATATCTTTGAAATCAATTCATTCTTAGTTAAAAAATATAAGCCATTGGGTCAAATCAGAAAACAACCAGTAGTATTTTTACCAAGTGAGAAATAAACTTAAGAAAAAATAGTGTATTGATGTCCATTCATGTGTGCAACAAGCCATGAACAAAAAGAGAGTGATGTGCTGGAAAGAAGAAAGATCAATCCAGAGAGACAAAATGACAACTATTAGGAGCTAGAAAAGAAGACATTTTTAATGACAGAACATTGACCATTTATATAACAGACCCTATGAGAAGAAATGCAAGTGAAACAGCTAAGCAACAAAGTCAATAAAGGAAAAAGGGAATAGCAGACATTAAAAAAAAAAAAAAACATCTTCCACAGTTACTGATTGAAATCCCCAAGCTGAGAAAAGCTAATATAGTACACTTAGAAAAATACCAGCAAGAGATCCCAAATTTATATAACAACTAATTAAGAAAATACCACCTTTTTCCCCGTTCGATTTCAGGCTTGTCTGTTGTTGATTCAACTTTTCTTCCTCTTACAGGTCTTTTAGACAGTTCAAAGATGCTAGAAATACCAATTAGGCTCCCAAGTGTAATGCTCTTGTCATGGAAAAATGACCCAGTCGACTGAAAATCAAAGCAAATTGACAAACAGTTAATAGGTATGAATTTTACAAATCATTCTAATACATGATGAGCTACATTAATCACTAGGAAGCATGATGTTTCAATTTCAAGAAAAAGAAGAAAAAATGCAAACAAACCTGCCAGAGAGTAGCTCAATCGACCCAAATCTTAGAAGCAGCAGAAGCCACGAGGGTGAGCCATGAGCTCGAGAAAGCGGAGATGAAGTTTTACCCAAGCAGAGATGAGGTCGTCGGAGGCACCGAGGGGTCGAGCGACCGTGGCAAGGTGGGGGAGATGAAGTTTCGAGAAAGTGAGCCGTGAGGGAGAGAAAGGGGAGGGCGGAGGCGACTGGCGATGTTTCAAGAAATTCACGATTTGGGGATTTTAGATTTAGGTTTTCAGACATTAGGTTATATATATTTAAGGGAGGGTAAATTTGTAATAGTATAATTATATATATAAAAATAAAATAATACCTAAAATTATCGAGCTACTCGTCGAGCTCTCGAGCCAAGTAATGCAAAGCTCGAGCTTGGCTCGATTAGCTACTCGAGCTCGAGCTCGACTCGACAATGACCGAGCCGAATTCGAATTTTCTTCGAATCGAGCTCGAGTAGCTTGCGAGTAGTCCAGTATCGCTTACACCCCTACTCGTGACGCAAGCCTTTAAACCTTTATACGTCTATAAAGGAGGAGTTATAGTCTCCTGAGGGTTTACTTAACTAGAACGATACCCACAAACATTATGCAAACATTAACTAGAGACATCAAACTTTAGAAAACAAAGAACTTCTAATAAATTAAGAATTTAATCTACATTTTCTAGTCAAATGCAATACAAGTTAGTAAGAATACAAAGACCATAAGATTCAAATTAGCTATGCACAAAATCACTCCAATCAATAATGCAATTTCTAAAATCAACATACCTTGGATGAATTGGACAAGGAAAACTTACCATAAGCTTGCATTTACATCTATTTCCAAAGAGAAAGTAATATCATGGAAATTAATCAAAAATTAAGATGGGTTTAAAAGAAATAGCTTAATTTTAAATGTAAGGTTTTAATCTTAGAAGTGTTCATAATTTGGGGCTACTAGCTCCCTTTATTTTGAGGTTACTAACACTCATTTTTTTCAAGAGGGACAATATTTCCGCATTCCAGGCCTCTTATCCTCTTTGCAAGGGTTACTAACTCCTTTTGTTAAAGAAAAGAGTGACAACAATGGTTTTTTTTTATTAAGCAGAAAATATCTCTTCTCCTCTTTACATGAAAACACTTATTTTCAAAAGATTTTAGCTACCCTTCATACCCCCATACTTTGTCTTTGACATATCCATGACATACTTCTATGAATGTACACAAGATTCAACACAAGTTCTAGAAGTAATGCACTTGTCAAAACATTTTTGGGTATGAAAAACCTTATTAATTACACTTCTTAATCAAAGAATGAAGTTATACGTAAGAAAATTTGAAAAATATTTTCAATGTATCCAAACCAAGTTAATATTACAAAAGACTATACTCATGGAAATTAAATCAAAACTTAATAGAAATACAAAACAATTCTTAATTTTCTTCAAAAATTTTGAAAAATTTGTCTCTAATCAATAAGATATAAAAAGAAAAATAGGATCTTGAAAATAGACTGATTCCTCCCCCACAATTAAAAGACACATTGTCCTCAATGTGTGTTGTGCTAGCATTTTGACAAAAAATTCAATGACCTCTTTTTGAAATTTTTGGAAAAGTAAGTGCAAAATGACAATTTGACTTATAAAAAAGACCCATAATTCAAGACAAATCAAATAATCATTCATTAGCAATCCAATTACAATAAGTGGGGTAATCCAATTAATTGAGCACATGCAGGAATTAATTCACCAAGAAAGTCGAAGTTCAAATCTAAGCAAATTAATCAAACATAGTATCAACCATAGCATCCAAACACATAAGTCTGACATAAGATCCAAATAGAACAAATACAAATACAAATACAAATACAAATGCATGCAATGTCATGATAAAAATGCAAAATATAAAAGAGTTCATAACATATGACATCCTAAGGATAAGAATCAATGGCCTCTCCTTGTTCTCCTTTGGCCCATGGAATAACGTATGGTGTCCTCCATTCGCTCCATGTAAGCTCTCATTTCACTCCTATGTTGCCTCATCTCTCGAACCATGAGTTGTTGAAATTCTCAAATAGGAAGCTCTTGGAAATTTTCTGCATCAACTTCCAAGGATGGTTGTCTTGTCCCTTGTGATTGTTCAAATCCTTGTGCATAAGTCCTTCTTTGCACATTGTACCAATGCACCTCATTGGCAATAACTCTCCTCCTTAAACCCAAATGACTTAAACAATTCACATCAATGACATTGTCTTCATTGTTGAAGCAATACTCACCATCGACTTCAACTTCTTCATTGACCAAAATCTTGCTAATCAACAAGGAAAAACAAATGCCTTATCTTCATGTGAAGAATGAACCACTTCCCACATCCTTGAGAGTAACAACCTAGCCATTGGTATTCCATTACAATGACCTAGTCCATGGCAAAGCTTGTCTACAACATAGAAGTCTTCAATGCGAAGCTTATGCTTGTTACTACCCCTAAGAATGAGATTATGATGCAATAAGTAACACACAAGTCTATCTCTTGGTTCCATATACTTGACTCTTACCTCTCTATTCCCTTGGCTATCCATACCAAGAGGAATGTCAAACCTCCTTAAAGCACCATCCCTTTTCCATGTGCTTTCGGTGGCGGTCCTTTGCTCTCCATTAACATAAGTAAAATAGAACATACTACCCTCATTGTTCAAATCAAGCAAACGGCACAAGTATTCCTCATCAACTACAATGTACTTACCTTTGACCATTGTGTTGATGGTGTAGGAATAACCTTCACGCTCCTTGTCCATGTTGGCATAGAATTGCTTCACCAAATTTGGAAAGTAGTATCCATCTACTTGAAGAAGTGATCCCCAACCTCTATTGACAAACAATGGGCTAACTCCAAGTTCTTGATCAATGTTGGTTGGAAGCACTTTTTCTATAATGAAAGAGTTGTGATACCTTGCTCCATACCACTCTTGACACTCATTATCAACAAATATGGGTGGCGGCACATTAAGGAAAGGTTGTATAGCGGTTTCCTCCTCAATTGGTGCGGCTTGGGATGTTGATGCTCTTGCTTTCACTATTCTTGACATTTTCTCGAACACTTGGTGGGCACTAGGTTACCTTGTAGGGTTTCTTAAAAAATCTTTCTTTAAGATCCAATGTAGCACTCCCCAATGCTCTAAAATGCTCCAATCAACTTCCAAACTATCTCCTATCTCCCATCTCCCTTCTAATTACTCCAAACAAGAATCAAAAGAAAACAACCACTTTCCCAAAACTTGAAAATTTGAAAAATTGATAGATTTGATGGAAAAAGTGTTGGATAATCTAATGGGTAAGTGTTTGAGGTGATAAAAAGATGAAAGAAATGATTTGTAAGTGATGAAGTAGTGAAATTTGAAAATTAAAGTGAGTGAATATGTGTATGTAGGCAAGAGAAAGGAAAATTGAGTGGGTTTTGGATGAAGGTGGGTGTTGAAGGGTTTGAAATGGGTGTTGGGTGGTATTTATAGTGTGTGAGATGGGTGATGGGTTGTAAGTGTTGGAGGGCTCGGCATGAGTATGGGTGCGTGGCGTTATCTACGTACAGCCCGCGGCACCTGGGTGCCCAAGCCATCTGGCTGGGTGCTCAGACAAAGCACCTGGGCGCCCAGCCAGCGTCGGCCTCCAGTGCTGGCCTTAGCGGCTGGGTGCTGGGGCTGTCCAGCTGGGTGCCCAGGCTTGCGGCATGGGGCCCCAGCTGGGATCGGGCTTGGCTCCTCATTTTTGCTTCCAATTGCAATTTTTGCTACCAAACTCAATTCCAACTTCAACTCAATTACCATCCAAAAATCTTACCATATTCCAAATTTCTTCAATCCAAAAACACTTGATTTTCACCAAAAATTCCACTTGATGACCATCAAAAGATTGACCTTATGTTCTTATCAGTTAAGAGTTTATATGTATGAGATGCATGAGACAATTGTACAATGATAATATGCATGGAAAAACATTCAATCCAAGAAAATTAATTGATATGCATCAATCAATCAATCAAACATAGGAAATTAAATGAGATTAAAGTTCAAGAAAGCTTCTCTGTTTTTGCAAAGTGTAAGCTCCAATTGCTCTTCATGTGTGCTTCCTTTCCTTGTTTCCATTGCTTGATTGATTCCCTTGACCTATAACTAAGAAAAAGAAAATTCAAAAGAAAAGGATAGATGTTAGTGTATTGGGTTGCCTCCCAATTAGCGCCTTCATTTATTTTCTTTGGCTAGACATCCTCGTGGGCTATTCTCCATTGGTGAAGGAACGTTGAGTGTGCTCTTTCAAAAGTTCCACGGTGATGTTGAGAGTGTCACTCATGCCTTTGAAAAGTTCAATTATGGCTCCATCAATCTTGAGTAACTTCTCTCGAGCTTCCTTCAATTCCTTGTTGACATCTTCGCGCGTGTTGCTGGAAATTTTGCGTCTTTCTCCAAGCTTCTCTTTGTTCTTCTTCTTGATCCAACTTGGAGGTGCAATTGCTTGAGTCAAAGCTTCCAATGCCTCATATGCTTCCTTCACAGTACGATCACACAAGGGTATGTTGTTGATGTTATCCACAAGAAGTTGATCATCGACTTATAATCCTTGATAGAAGCACTCGATCAAAACTTGTTGTGAAATGCCATGTTGAGGGCAATCGGCACAAAGTTTCTTGAATCTCTCCCAAGCTAGGTGGAAATTCTCATCCTTGCGTTGTCAAAAGCTTGTAATCCTTTGCCTCCCCTTTGAAAGTTGCTCACTTGTCATGGTTGAAGATGTAGTACCTAACTCTTTCTTTACCCACTTTTCCACTACACAAACAAAATCATTAGTTTTCAAAGATAAATTTGATGAAAGTTTGAGATGAATTACATTACCATCAAACTCAATCGTCAATGAGCCATCAAAAACATCGATTTTGGTGTGAGAAGTCCTTAGGAAAGGCCTTCCTAATAAAAGAGGGCATTGATCCTTTGTAATTTCTCCTTCTATTTCCATAACAAAAATGTCAATAGGAAAAATTAAATGTTGTATTTTAATCAAAATATTCTCTAGCACACCCTTGGGATGTACCAAAGATCCATCGGCCAATTGAAGAACAACATCGGTGTATTTTAAAGGACCAATTTTTAAAGTTTGATAGAAAGAATAAGGCATGACACTTAAAGATGCTCCTAAGTCAAGCATAGCATTATCAATGATAGTATTTCCAATTGAACAAGTAATTGAAAACATACTAGGATCTTTGCATTTTGGAGGTAATGTCTTTGCAAAACAGCAGAAACTGTTGCTCCAACATTCAACTTACCTTGCAACCTTTTCTTGTTTGTACAAAATTGCTTAAGAAGCTTTGCATACCTTGGCACTTGTTGAATCGCATCAAGAAGTGGGATGTTGACCTCGACCTTTCGAAAAATATCCAAGATGTCTTGATCTTCATCTTCTTTCATTGATTTCCTTGACTTGGTTGAAAAAGGTTCCTTCTTTGAATCCAATTTGGGCTTGACCACATAAGTTTCTTTGGTTTTGGTTTCATCATCTTCAATCTTGATATCCTGCACTAACACATGGAATTCATCTTCTTTCTTACTTGTCCCTTCATCCATTGTAGACTTAGTTGGATATGGTTCTTCCAACTCCTTTCCACTTCTCAAGGTAATAGCATTAACATTCTCCTTAGGGGGCAATTTGGTTTGAGATGGGATCTTGTTTTGGCCTTGTGCTTTAAGCTCGCTCACATCACTTGCCAATTGACCTAATTGCTTCCTTATGATCTCCATGGTCTCTTTCATTTGTTGCATTCCCTCAGAATAGTGTGAAGATTGCCTTGGATAGTTGTTCGGCCTTGCTTGATAAGAACCTTGGTTCCCATAAGAATTGTAGCTCCTTGAAAATGGCTCTTGCTTTCTTTGAAATCCCTTTTGCATTCCTAAAGCATTGACTTCTTCAACATCATCTTCGACCAAACTAGGGCACTTATCCGTGTGATGTCCTAATGAACAAATTCCACAAACCTTTGACACACTTGATAAGTTCGATTTGACCAAATCAGTGAGCAAAGCAATTTGTTGATTTGCGTCTTTAATTCGTTGCTCCAATGTAGAGGAATGAGTTGAGACTTCATTGATTCTTCTAATATTTCCATCTCTTTGTGCACAACTCTCTCGAGTACCAAATTGTTGTGTGTTGGCGGCCATGTTCTCGATCAAAGTCCAAGCATTGGTGGGAGTCTTGTCGATGAAAGCCCCTCCACTTGCAGAATCTATGGAAGATCTATCAAATGGGAGTAAACCCTCATAGAAATACTGAATAAGCAATTGTTGAGGAATTTGATGATTTGGACAACTTGAGCACAACCTCTTCAAACGTTCCCAAAACTAGTACATAGTCTCGCCTTGGGATTGCTTAATTCCACTTATCTCCTTTCGAATGCTTGAGGCTTTATGAACAGGAAAGAATTTTTCCAAAAACAATTTCTTAAGGCTCGTCCAAGAAGTGATTGAACCACTAGGCATGTAGTACAACCAATCCTTTGCACGATCCATAAGGGTAAAAGGAAAAATCCTAAGTTTGAATTGCTCCTCAGAGATACCTTGCATCTTCATGGATGAACAAACAATTTGAAAATCTGTGAGATGTCGATGTGGATCTTCTCCAGGCATACCATGAAATTTTGGAAATAATTGAATGAATCCAGACTTGATCTCAAAATTTTCTTCATTGGTTGGATATTGAATTGCTAAGCGCTGTGTAGTCACATTTGGGGCAACAAGTTCCCTCAAAGTCCTATTGTTGTTGTTTTCTTCGGCCATGTTTTCTCTTGGGCATTGTGATTCCAAACTTGAAGAAGAAGTGGTGGATCGTGGAGAGCTAGCTTGAGAACTTGGTGTTGACGAATCTCCTCCTTGCTCTCTAGGCAAATTCTCCTTCCTTAGTGCAAAGAGTGTATGTTCAGGCTCAGAATTGAATACTAAGTCCTTGGTACCACTACTCCTTGTATTTGGCATACAACACCTAAAAAGAACTTGAACAAAGAATCCAACAATAACAAGTAACTTGGAAAAAAAAAGTAAGGAAAAATTAACTAAACTAAAGATTGAAAAGAAAAATAACGAAAAATATAAAGGATAAGGGTAAGAAATTCTTAAGTAAAATTGCCTTCAATTACTTAAACCTTCCCCGGCAACGGTGCCAAAATTGTGATCGGTCGTTGATCAAATCACAAGATAAATCCCCACAAACCAATAACTACTAGCTAGGGCAAGTAGGGGTCGAATCCACAGGGAAAGTATGATGAATCAAAGATAAATCTTACAAAAGAAAACCTCACCAAAAAGAGATTTTATGGATTTTTGAATTACCAAATTAAACTAGAAAACAATTTAAAAGAAATCTAAACTAAATATTTAAAAGAGAGTTTGAGAAAAACAATGAATAAAAGCATACTTCTTCTCCTTTAGGCAACTATTTTGATCAAGTGAATCATGGATCATAGACAATAAACATAAATTTGACTTAAATTGCCAATCAATTAAGCATCATAAATTACTCTAAAGTAGTATATATCCTAAGACGTAGGCTTCAACTTTCCTTAGAACAAAATAATCCTCTTAATATCTTAAACAACTCCATTCGAATAATTAGTATAGGAGAGGAATACTCGACCCTCCAACATGGTAAGAAGAATTAACTTGCTACAAGCTAAATTAATCTCTATTGTTCCTAATCAAGCATCACCCTGTGAAGAATCATAGGACAAGCATTAAGATTTACTTTTCCACATGCATGATAAATCAATACCAAACTTGCTTACATCAATTTCCATCTCGGCCTAAAGATTTCAACAAGGTTTGTTATCCCAATGAATCTAGAGCATCTAGTTCAATTGTCACTTGTGACCAACATCGACTTAACTTAAGCCAACTTGTATCTAACTATAGCATTCATACTATCAAGATAAGCTGCGCACACAAATCAATCAAGATATGAACACATAAGATGAAGTATAAAGATAAGAAACATATTCAAACAGAAAAATCAAATTATTAAGAACAAAAGTCTCACCAAAGATTCATTGATCAAAAATACCTAAGGAAAAGAAGTATAAAGGGTTTAGCTACTCATGGATTGAGAACAATCCATTGGTTGTGCTACATGCCTAGTTGTTCAATCACTTCCTGGACGAGCCTTAAGAAGTTGTTTTTGGAAAAATTCTTTCCTGTTCATAAAGCCTCAACCATTCGAAAGGAGATAAGTGTAATTAAGCAATCCTAAGGCGAGACTATGTACGAGTTTTGGGAACGTTTCAAGAGGTTGTGCTCAAGTTGTCCAAATCATCAAATACCTCAACAATTGCTTATTCAGTATTTCTATGAGGGTTTACTTCCATTTAATAGATCTTCCATAGATTCTGCAAGTGGAGGGGCTTTTATCGACAAGACTCCCACCAGTGCTTGGACTTTGATCGAGAACATGGCCGCCAACACACAACAATTTGGTACTCGAGAGAGTTTTGCACAAATAGATGGAAATATTAGAAGAATCAATGAAGTCTCAACCCATTCCTCTACATTGGAGCAACGAATTGAAGACGCAAATCAACAAATTGCTTTGCTCACTGATTTGGTCAAATCGAACTTATCAAGTGTGTCAAAGGTTTGTGGAATTTGTTCATTAGGACATCACACGGATAAGTGTCCTAGCTAATAGTTCTTGACACGAAAGTAAGGTTTTAAGATTAAAAAGTATTAGCTAGGGCATGATAAGGTTAAAAAGTAATAAAAAGTAAGGTTTTGATTAATATCCATGATAAGATTGATTTTCAAGAGTTTGAAGCAAAGGAGCAAAGTTGAATTTTAAAGCAAGAAGACATGTCAAGTGGTGTTGGAGAACTGGAGCACATGGGGTGCGAGGTAAACCAGGTGGGGCGCCAAGCTTGCCACATGGGTGCCCAGCGCCAGTCGGGCATGCCACCCAGCCACACATGGGAGCAGACGACTTGGGGCCTGAGGCCAACGCTCTGGGCGCACAAGCCAACATTCATACTATCAAGATAAGCTGCGCACACAAATCAATCAATATATGAACACGTAAGATGAAGTATAGAGATAAGAATCATATTCAAACAGAAAAATCAAAAATACCTAAGGAAAAGAAGTATAAACGGTTTAGCTACTCATGGGTTGAGAACAATCCATGAGAGACTTATCATCTACAGAATTATGAGGGAAGGAAAAACTTATATCTTGATTCCTTTACCGAGGAAGACCTAGCCTAAAACTTTCAAGGTAGATTGCAAGTTTTTCTTACTATGGAAGAAAAAGAGATTCAAGTAACTGCAAAGGATACAGAGATAGAGGTCACTCAACAAAAAGATGAATCCAAGACAATCGATAAAGTTTCCAAGGATAAGGAGAGTGCTGATAAGACCTAACTTAGTGCTTATTTTCTATGTGATTTGGCCTTGTTTTGGTAGTTGTAAGTGTCTATTTCACCTCATATTTCTCATATTTGGGTTTTCAGACCCATTTGGAGCTATTATTTAAGATTATGAAGATTTGGAGCAATTTTGGATCAATTTGGAGAAACTACTCATTTTGGCAATTTTTAGCATAGTAGGCCCGTCATGCTCGTTTGAGCCCATGAAGCCCAGAAAGAAGCCCGAATCATTAGAGACCCAAATCTGATTTCTCTAGGCCCAATTCGCATGTCTTAAAGCCCAAATAAGAGTTTCAAGCCCAATCAGCAATTCTGATGCAGTAAATAATTGATGATGGAGAAATTCCAAATCCTAGTCAACAGAGGATTCACAAGTGCAGTTTTGGTAGAAAAATCATATCTTTTGATCCAGAACTCGGAAAAATGCTATTTCAGTAGCATTGGAAAATTAACTTCATGTTCTATAACTTTGATTTTGACCTCGAGAGCCAATTCTATCGGGAAGAATGTTGATTTTGCCCTTGAAGATTTCTGGACAGTTTTGACCAACTTTCCAACTGACTTGAGGAAGCTTCCAACCGACTTGGACTTTGCTTGGACGGTTATTACAGCTGTAATTGATGATGTGGAGTGCTCTAATTGGCCAAGGAAGATGTTAATTAATGAGGATGATCTACTTCAATCAATCAAGACCCTTGCTTTGATCCTAAGCTACTGCAAATCCTAGTTAGACTAGGATTAGATTTTATGTGTGTATCTTACCCTTGTTGCCGCCTCATCTAAGGCTGGTATTTTTTGTTCTAAGGATGTGTCTTAGGGGTTGCCTATAAGTATGTAAAATTATCTTAGGATTAGCCATAAGGAACAGAATTCACAATTGAAGTAAGTTGAATTGGAGAATTCTCTCCTGTTGCCGTCGACATCCTTAGGGTGTTGTACCCTTGTCGACATCTTTTTTTTTTTGTAAGTATGTTTCTCATGAGTGCTTCAATATTGAGTGAGTAGTTTCTTTTAATACTTTTACCCTTTGAACCCTTGAGTTATGAATTGATTATTTAATACCTATGGTGAGATCTTGTGCTTTAATTCTTTATCAATTGATTGATGAATTGATGATAATCTATTATGCATGCGTAGATCTATCTTTGTATATATGATTGACTAGATTTGATTTGATGATTTCATCGTCTTTGATAAACAAGTTCTCAATGCTAACCCTGTTTTTGTTGTTTAGATTGTGGTTAATTGCTTTGTAGGAGTGCATGCCTATTTAAGTTAATTAATTGAGTCTGTGCTAGATTAGATTTGGTGAATCTTTAATAATTGAATCTAATTGTTAGTAGCAAGATTTGGTAAAATTAGTGAATCTTTAATAGCTAATTTACTAAGCTGGGTTTAGAAATTGTTCTTATGTTTTTATGAATCTTTAGTAATTTAGTGCATATGTTTGGAGTGTCTATTAATCTTTATGCTTTGTTGATTGCATGATTCAAGAATCTTTAATATTGAATTAGGTGATTAATAAAAGAAGTTATCTTTGTGAATCTTTAGTAGCACTATATATGATAGATAAAGATATGATGAATCTTTAATAATCTGATTCTATATATGATAGAATTGCCTTTATCTTAATGAATTCTATTTAATTGCTTTCATGACAATTTGCTTTGTTTTACCCAGTTGCTACTAATCTGTTTTGTTTCTTAGTTGTTTTGTTACAATTAATTTAGATTGTTTCTTCTCTGTGGGATCGACCCTAACTTGCCCTATCTACCTGTTAGAAAGAGTTTGTTAGGTTTTTATTTTGTAATTGATTAATGACAACAGTCACAATTTTGGCGTCGTTGCCGGTGAAGACAACAAAGCTGATTAACTGAATCAAGACAACCTCGCGCCATCAACCACCTTCTTAATCTCACTACACTAACCCTTTCTTTTTCTTTTTCTTTTTCTTTTTCTTTTTCCGATTTCTTTTCCTAACCCTAATTTTTGTTTTATTGTTTTTGATTTTTGCGATTCCATCCTTTGGGATCCTAATCACAAAATTCCCTTTTTCCTTTCTTTTAATTTTTGCGATTTAGTCCCCCTAAACCCTAATCGCAATTCTCTTTTTCTTTTTTTTTTAGTTTTCGATTTCTTTGCTTTCAATTCCGATTTCAATTGTGCTTTGATTTTTTTGTTTTGTTTTTGCAAGTTTTGATGCTGGATTGCTGAATTGATTTATGCAAATTAGATCAAGAAGCAGTGGTAAATTAGTGTACGAACTTGATATTGACAAATTGGAGAAACAGTTGAGGCAGAAGAGGAATTCTGAAAGAGACAGAGAAGAAGGAGAACCCTCAGTGACTAATTCTAAAGAGCATACACCTACCAATTCACGTAAATCAGTTGCATCTTAATCTACATCTTTAGCATCTACTTTAAGGAATCTTTTTCGATATGGCTGATCAACAACAAATCCAAAGAGTTCCAACTCTTAGGGAACTTGCTGCTCTGGACCTAGCTCGGTAACCTTTGTGTAACACCTACACCGATGTTGAAACACAGTTCGAGTTCAAATATGGTTTTATACATATCCTGCCGAAATTTCATGGATTACCTGGAGAGGATCCACATTGCTATCTGAATGAATTTGACTTGGCCTGTTCTTCTATGAGATCCCAAGGCATTACTGATAAGCAAGTTAAGCTTAGATCATTTCCTTTTACTCTAGTTGATAGAGCAAAAGATTGGCTTTATTGTTTACCTGTTGGTTCAGTCACCACATGGCTGGATATGAAAAGACACTTTCTGGAGAAGTACTTTCCTGTACACAAGGTTTCCAACAGGAAGGAAATAAGTGGAATCAGGCAGAATCTTGATGAGAGGTTATAGGAATACATGGCAAGGTTCAATAGACTTGTTGCTTCATGCCCACAACATGGAATTGAGTCTAATATGCTTGTTCAGTATTTCTATGAAGGTTTGACCGACTTAGAAAGAAATGTGATTGATGCTGCTAGTGGAGGATCTTTAATGAACAAGATTGAAGATGATACAAACACACTGATTGAAAGTATGGCAGCTAGTGCTCTGCAACCTGGAATTCTAGGCCCCAGAGTGAGAAAAGTAGTTGAGATTACTCAATCATCATCTCGTATGACGAGCATTGAACTAAGGTTAGATCCTTACATTGATGCTTACCCAACTCTTTTCGAAGATGATGTTGGAGAAATTAATGCTATTGGTACTCATCAATTAGGGGAGAGGAAGTATAATCCTTTTTCATGAACTTATAACCCTGGATGTAGAGATCACCGCAATTTCCGTTTGAGAGATCAATCCAATGCTCAACCAAGACAACAATTTTCTCAACCGAAAGCCCCTTTTCCTAAAAATCCGTAAGGTGATTCTTCTAGATTTGATGACCTTGTTACTCGAATTACTTCATCGCAATTTGAATTTCAGAGGACTGATCAAGATAGATTTAATCAAGTGAAGACAACAATTGACACTGTAGTTGAAGAGATGTGAAAATTGGCAAACGAAGTCAGAGAATTGAAATTACAAGGCCAAGCTAAGATACCTGCTCAACCGAACATCCATCCCATGGAAAACGTAAGTTCAATTACGTTAAGAAGTGGGAAGATGCTAGACAAACCTTTGCTTGTTAAAGCATATGAGGAGGACTAGAAGAATGTAGCAATGCCGAAACCTAAAAAGTTGATTGAAGTGTTGAAATTGACACTGAAGTCAAGAGTGAACTTGAACCCACCTAAGAAAGTGGAGAAGGAAATTCTTCCTTAAAAGCCTAAATCTGCACCATATAATGCAAGAACCAAAAGGAAGAATGAGATTGATCCTATCATCTTGAAGGCATTCAACAAAGTTTAGGTGAATATTCCAATTTTTGATGCTATTCAGCAAATTCTAATGTATGCAAAGTTTCTTAAGGAGCTATGTACCAACAAAAAGCATTTGCAACGTAGGATTTCTATTGGAGAAAGCGTCTCTACTATAATTCAAAAGGAATCACCTCCAAAGCTAAAGGATCCATGTATCTTTTCTATCTCATGCTCAATTGGTGAAGGTAAGATAAATAATGTTATGCTAGACTTAGGTGCCTCATTAAGTATTATGCCTTATACCACTTATTCTGCTTTGAATCTTGGACCTTTGAAATCTACTAATGTTGTGCTCCGGTTAGCCGATAAATCTTTAATGAAGCCTGAAGGAGTTCTGCAGAACGTGATAATCAAGGAAACATCTAATATTCTCTATGGAAATTTATGTGTTGGAGATGGAGGAAGATGATTCCGAAAATTATTGTCGTTTATTGCTTTGAAGACCATTCCTGAAGACTGCACACACTAAAATTGATGTCTTTAATGGATCTTTGACAATGGAAATTGATGGAGATATTATAAGTTTTCATGGCTTAAAATCACCATCTAACTCTATTGATCCGTCTTTTGATGTTAATTCCATCGACATGGAGAATTCAATTGAAGATGGTGAAATTGGAAAAAAGCTCACAATGACATCCTTGTTTGAGGAATTCATGAGATATATTGTGGAGAAATTTAATTTTCCAACCCTTTCGAGAGTGAATTTGAGCAAATTCTAGCTCAAAGACTCTAAACAAAGCGCTTATGGGAGGAAACCCTTGCTAATTAACAACTAACTTATTTTATTTTCTTTTATTTTTGTTTCTTTTGCAATTAGGTAAAATTCATGCTTGATTGCTTGCTTGCAAAATTAGGAATTGGAGAAGCACACCATGTTGGAGGAATAATTGATCTCGCCACGGAATAACCTTTTATAGTCCCTAACTCTTTTAATTTTACTTGCTTGATTGCTTTCATTTTTAGCTTGTTTGATTGAATTGATTTTTGATTTGCATGCTATTTTTTCTTGAATTTAGTTTTTGCATATAGTTTAGAATAGTTGCATTTGCATGTTTGATTTCTATGGATAGAATGAAGTCAATTCTTTCTCATTGTTCAAAGGCAAAATTGAGAGTGATTTGAGAATTTTTGAGCTACCAAGAGACCAAAATTGGACATGAAATTTTGATTTTTGACAAATTGGGTTGTGTTCAGGTTGAAGAATTGAAGTTTAAGTGGTTAATTTTGGATTTGGAGGAGTGAATTTGCAAAAAATTAAGTGAAATTGATAATACCAAGGCAAGAGGCCACAAGGGCCAAGCATGCCGCACGGATGTCCTAAACCGACATTCAAGTTGTGCCTATTAAAGAAAATCATCCCTTGTCTTGTCACCACAAAATCCTGTTGCCAGATTTGTCGATTGTCTTGTAAGGTACTTTTGCATATTTTTTTCTTCTTCCTTATCCTTGCTTGATTTTTGAGCCGTAAAAAGCCACCACACACCAGTTCCATATACCACTACCCCAATTGTACAAAAATCCAACAGCTCTTTTACCCAAGAGTGAAGAGAAACAACCCCAAAAAGCCTTCCTTGCAAGCTGATACACCTTTGTGTCGACTTGATTTTTGCTTCTTTTGATTGCCGATTCTTCTTGCACCCAAAAAGCCTCTTTGCTTGTTCTTTTTCACCCAAAATACACCCTTACCTTTCTTGTATTTTGCTTTACTCAGTTGCTTTGAAACCTAACCACCATGGCACCAAAAAAGAGAACTCTCAAAGACCCGACCTTTCCCTTTTAGCTTAGATACCGAACCCTATGCTTCTAGTGGTGATGAATAGGAAGATGACCAAGTTGTTGGTTTTCCCAATTTTTTTAATGATGATGAAGCCGAAGGATGGTACTGTGCTAGAGCTAAAGTACCCATTGTGATTGAGAACTATCCCCCCAATAAGATTGACAAGAATTTGAGGATTTCCGAAAATTTTCAAGCTTGTGGTTGGAAGAGTTTAGTTGAACTGAAGGGTGATTTCTATCCTAATATGGTTAAGGAATTTTATGCGAACATGGGAAGATCATATAGACCATATGGAGATGACCTTACAATTCGAACAATGATAAAAGGGAGGAGAATCAAGGTTAATGAGAGGACTCTAATTAGACTACTTGGAATTAGCAATCAAGGTAATCTTTTTCAAATTTGATGAATTTGGAGAAGAAAGTAGAAACTTGTTTGATATCTTTTGGTCTAAAGATGTTGCTTTGATTAACTTTGTAATTCTGAATGATTGTCACAAAGGTGATATTAAGTTGGAGAGAATGAAACCAAGATATAGGGTAGTGATGTACTTGATACACCACAACATACTCCCTAGGTCCTTGAATACTCTACATAAGGCTTCAATTGAAGACGTATATATTGTCGATTTTATGTGTTATGGTCAAGAGAAGAGTAAGCCAATTCCTATAGTTAAACTTATTTTGATTAAGATGTGGGATTTTGCTACTTCTAGTGTTCCTCTCCAATGTTTGGGCTATCCACTTATCATAAGTGGAATTTTGAGGAAGAAATCTATCTTACCTAGTGAAGGAGAAGTTACTAGTTCTTAGAAGAAGAATTTCTGGGGAAATTTTACCATTCTCAACTTAGGTATGAAAACAAGATTCTTTTGAAAATTGGTTCAATGGTGAAAGAGAAAGTTGTTCTAAAGATCAAGGGCCGAAACCCATGGAAGTGATTGAGAATTTGGAAGATCAAGTTAAGGTTGTGGAAGTTAACAAAGTTGATGTTGCCTCTACCTCCAAGCATATTGTCGAAGAGATGGAGTTTTTTTTTGGCCGAAACCGAAGAGATGGAGTTGGATGTCAACTTTGGGGACTTGAGATGTATTTGAAGAAGATTGGTGCTGCATTGACAGAAATCCAAAGTTAAAATCAAGAGTTTCATAGGCTAGTTCTCAACATGATCTCTGATTTTACCTAAGGACAAGAGAGGAATTGAATGACTTCTATTCTAGAATTTCTAGGTTGCATATTTACTTTCTTGTTTGCATATTAGGATTGAATCTTAGATTTAATTTCCTTGTTTGCATGTTTAATTTTCTTGCATTTTAATTTAATTGTATTTTTCTTTAAGAGTGATTAATCATTTCTTGCTTATTTTATCGCTCAATTAATGTTGATTTGAACTGCCATATCTTACCTTTAATTGATTGAATCGCAATTGTTTGTTAGTTTATTGATAAATTGTTTGTTTGTTTGTTAATTTTTAACCACCTTATGTACCCCATTTAATCAATGTTTTTGCTAATCTTGTTTTCAAAATTATATTTTTGTCCAAAACCTCTCCGATGAGTTTGTTTCAAAAATCTCATTTTTCAACTAGCATACACATTGAGGACAAAGTGTCATTTAAGTGTGGGGGAGTGATTTAGAAAATCTAAAGAGATTGAAAAATTGAAAATCCAAAAAAAAATATTTTTGATAGAAGAGAATGAATAAAAGACTAAGTAGATATCTTGTTGATGCATATGTCTTGAATCTTTGATTTGATTTCAAAAATTAAGTCTTTAGCATGATTTAGTTTTAGATTTGAAGTTATTTTTCAAGCTTTCCTATGCTTATGATATTTTTCTTTTCTATTGCATGTGAGAATATGATGTTTTCATTCAAATATTGAAAGTTGATTGATTGTTACTTGCTTTAGTATGCTTGCATTATTTATCCATTGTAAATTGTTTTACGTGTACCTTCTGCTTCCAATAATTTGCTATCCATTAATTCCTTTACAAAAGATAATAATGTTTCTCTTGAATTGTTTCCGCATTATTATGATGTGAAGGATATCCTGATTTGTCGTCAGCAAATCACAAGATAATCCCCACAAAATCCTAACCAAGTAGATAGGGCAAGAAGGGGTCGAATCCTACAGAGAAGGGGAAGAGACTTATCCAAAGATAAATCTTCTCTAAGAATTACTCAAAAGCAAAGGGGTGACACTTGGCGTTTGGTGTCGTTGCCAAGTGTCAATTGATAGAATTTTTGATGTGTTCAATGAACCACTTTTTGTGAAAAAAAAATAATTGATTCTTAGAAACAATTGAATCTATTAATTAAACTTGAGAGAATTCTTAATATGTTTATTGAAGAGTTTTTTTTTTAAATTAATTAATGGATAGATTCCAAAATACAATTGAATCTATTAGTTAATTTTTTTCTGGGTACATGAATTTATTAATAATTAATAATTCATATGTGTTTCTTGAATAGTTTTTTTTTTTTGGTTTTTGAAAAGTAATTAATGGATTCCAAAATACAAAATTCAATCCATTAATTAATAGTCAATTCATTTACCTTCTCTCTATCAACCATTAATCATAGAAAATAGAAAATGTCTTTATTCAATGTTTTTTTACCTTTGCCTACCCAATATATAAGATTATTATTCCTCT
>AWWV01012267.1:0-56014 GCA_001974805.1 Corchorus capsularis | reverse complement strand
TATTTTCAATACTATGTTTCTTTTACAATTTTCCTTTTGTAGGAGCAAATCTCTGCAAATTTGGGATAAAGAAGGTGAGTGAAATTATATGGAAATAACCATTTTATTTTGTCGTAAATTAAATGGGTTTTAACTTTAAGTTTGAGTGTGTTGTTGGATCATTGTCGGAGAGAGTGCGGAATAAAAGCAATGACTCAATTTTTGATTGTTGGTTCTTTCATAAGAACAAATGGCTTAAGTTTCTGTTCATAATTTTCTTTTAAACACCTCATAAATGAAACACCTGCACGCGAAGCGCGGGGTAACAATCTAGTACCAATTATTAAGAAAAGCAATGAAACTAAAAATAAAGCAAACTAAATTAAATCTAAACTATGGCAATTACTAAAGAGAACAATAATAAGAAAGCATACTTCTTCTCCAATGGTAGAAATTAATCAATTTAATTATGGATCCTTGATTTAAAAGATAAATTTAATTTTCTAATTATCAAAGCAAGAAATATCAGTTAAACACCAACAAT
The DNA here is from genome assembly GCA_001974805.1 of Corchorus capsularis. Taxonomy (NCBI): domain Eukaryota; kingdom Viridiplantae; phylum Streptophyta; class Magnoliopsida; order Malvales; family Malvaceae; genus Corchorus; species Corchorus capsularis. The sequence goes on along the minus strand of AWWV01012267.1, from coordinate 55,491 downwards.
ACCTTCAATCCAAGGATTTAAGTATCATGTAAAACATCAACAAACTTACCCTAATAACTCTTAATTACACAATTGGTCTAGAGATAAATCCCTAACATGTATATTAGATAAAATTACTAATCCAACTTAAGTTATCCCTTTTATTCAAAACAATTAATTACTGATCCATCTTAAAAATTGTTAAGAACAAAGCATTAAGAACAATTATTCACACATGCATAACAAGTATAACCAAACCTATTGTTTCCTAACTTGATCCACTAGTTCTAAATAGGGTTTATTAAATTCATTGAACCCAGATCCTGGTGTCCAATTTGTTAGCACACAATCAAACTTGAAGATCTTTCTTAGCTTGATTTAACTATAGATCTATCCAATTATATCAATAGCTGCAGTCTAAATCAACAATCATCAAGATTATAAAATAAAATAGAGATTTAGAAACATATTTAACCAAGAAAAAATATGAAATTATAAGCACACAAATCTCACCATAATTAATTGATTAAAATCATCAAAGGAAAAGATATAATAAGAATTTAGCTACTCATGGATTTGGAAGAATCCGTGCGAAACTTAAGAAAAACTTACAAACATAACGTGGGGTCCTCCCTTGGGCGATACCTAGGGTTGTCGACACCCTCTCTAAAGAGAGGTGTCAACAACCTCTTCTAAAACTAGAGAGAAAACCTAAAACTAGAACTAAAATAGATGAAGAGAATTGTGAATTTTATCTAGGGTTCTACATAAGGTAGGTTTTTTATAGTGGACTAATAAGACTCCATGTAGACTTAGGATTTAACCTAAACAGCTTCCTAGGTCGGTTTAGACTCCTAACTTGGTCTCCAAGTTGGTTTAAAGGTCTTCTTAGAGTAAAAATCGAACTTGGGCAAAAACTGGAATTTCACAGAAACTTCAAGGGCATTTTCAGGGTAAAATGCTCAATTTGGGGCTAAAGGTTTGTCGCGATGCTCGATTTGGGGCCAAACGTTTCAATTGTAACAAAATGGGGCTAAACGTTTTCGAACCTGCTCAGTTTGAGGCATTTTTTTTACGGTGTCAATGTTGTGCTATACACGCGCCGTTAAAAGCAATTGACAGTGACACGTGGATTTTTCAGTAGAATAAAAAAATAACAAATAAAAAAATAAATAGAAAATTACAAATAGAAATATTATAAAATAAAAATATATTTCTTCTTCTCTTTGGACAAAAACCGTAGCAAAGCATCTTCTTCCAATCGAAAATGGAACAAAACATATCAAAGCCATAGATGTCCACCACCATTTTGTTAGTAACAGAAGCCACAAAATAATGCAAACAAGAAACAGAAAACCACCCAACTAAAGCTAGTAATATAAAACATTGTCGTGCATAAAACATAGATGTCCTGTTGACAAATAAAAATTCGTAGCAAACTTATCTGCCAAGTTCCCTTTTTTCCCATTTTTGCATCTTGGTAATGGTTTGAGAGATCCTTACATGGCCATCATTGCTTCCATGAACTCCAAAATCCAAAGACTCTAACTCCATGTGACTGCTGCAGTTCCCGTATTGCTGTTGGCGGAGCACCCATCTCTCCGTTTTGAGATTGATGTGCACCACCGCCACTTCCTCCTCCTTCTGCGGGCGGATTTACCTCCTCCCTCCCCACAAAACTGCGATGAGGGTGTGTAGACAAAGAAAATTTGTTATCCAATCACAAAGTGCCACGTGGATTTTGAATATTCCTGTGGGAAAATTTGACCAATTAATACAAGGTTTGGTTGGTTAAATAATTCATTTGGATTTAAGTCCATATAAATTTATTTGGACTAAATTCTTATTCGAGCCCATTTGAAAGGGATTAGACTCGGCCCAATACAACTAGCCCAGTACTAATAACTAGGGTTCCAAAATTAACCCTAGCCTCCCCTATATAAAGAGGTCTTCACCTCACAAATTTAGAGACAGAATTCAGAAGACAGAATTCAGAAAGCAGAAAACCTCTACAAAGGCAGAAAAGCTCTAAAGCAGAAAAGCTCTGAAGAATCAAGATCAAGATCTGAAGTATTTCAAATATTCTTGGTTTGATCTTCACCAAAATTCAAGAAATCATTGTTTTGATCTTCACCAACAAATTTGGAGAAGATTAATTTTGTTCGTTCAAGAACAAGTCTACCAAATCAAAGACCCTTGAAGCAAATAAATTTCTCTCGATCTTCACCAACACATTCAGAGAAGATTATTCCTGTTTATTCAAGATCAAGTCTATCAAGACCCTTGAATCAAATTCATCGAAGAAGAATCAGAGGATAAGAATTCATTGTAATTCATTCAGAGATTGTACTCCACTTCATCAATAAAATTATTCATTTGTTCCAAATTTCTTGCTCTTATTTTTAGACGCGAAATTTGTGTTTACAAATTTCTGGCACACCCAGTGGGACTATCTCTACCTCTCATCTCTCCGCTTCGAAAGATTGATTATCACAGCTTTATGGCTCCCAAGAAGATTTCAGCCAACCTGCCAACTGTTAAGCATATTGCTAAGCCAATTGAAACAAAGTCTGCAATCATGTCTGCTCTTGCGAATCCTGCGGTCTATCCAAACTCTTCATCAAGCACTCCTGTTCCATCTCATCCTTATGGAACAAGAACAAAGACAAACGCACTCGCTCAAAACCTCCAGATGCTCAGTCACAACTCGCTATTGGATGCTCCGCCATCAATTTTCAAGGAAGATTCAGAAGAACAATTTCCAAAGCTGCAAGCAATAAAACAAGATGATTGCTCAAGCAATGGCTCTATCCCATCATCTCCACGACAAAATTAGTGCTCTAAAAATGGTTCTGGAATCATTACTGTTATGACCACTGGAACAACTTCTCTTGAAGAACAAGTGGTGCTTCTTGCTAAATTTGTAGAAGCCCTCACAGCGAGTCTGAAAGAGAAAGACGATCAGATTGCCTTTCTGATGGTTAACCTTACCGAAAAGAAGAATTCAACAGCGGAAGAGCAAGATCCAACTCATGATGAAGATGGTGAAAATTCTCTCAAAATGATTGTCAAAGCATCTGATCAGGAAAAGGTCAATGAGATGATTAATCCAAGCCAGCAAAATGTCAGTGAGATGATCAATCCAAGCCAGTTGAAGGAATTGATTAAGGAGGCTATCAAAGACCAAATGGAAAGTGTTGTCCAGCCTTCCTACTCTTATGCAAAGCCCTACTCCATGAGGATTGATTCTAAGAAGATGCCTAGTAGTTATCAGCCACCAAAGTTCCAGCAATTTGATGGTAAAGGAAACCCACGCCAGCACATTGCACACTTTGTGGAAACTTGGAATAACGCTAGTACATATGGAGATTTAATGGTGAAACAATTTGTTCGTTCTCTCAAAGGCAATGCATTTGATTGGTACACTGATCTAGAGCCTGGAAGCATTGATAGTTGGGAACAATTTGAACGTGAATTCCTCAATCGCTTTTACAGTACTCGTAGGGTGGTAAGCATGATTGAGCTTACGAACACACACCAATGGAAGGATGAAGTTGTGATCGACTATATCCATAGGTGGAGAAACCTAAGTCTGCGCTGTATTCTTTAAGGTATCAAACCTAAAACCTTCGAAGAATTGGCAACTAGGGCGCACGACATGGAGTTAAGTATGTCTACCGCTGGAAACCAAGGACCTCCTGTAGCAGAACCTAAAAAGATCAAGGATGCTCATAAAGGAGGAAAGGTTTCGTCAGAGAAAGGAGGAAGCAAACAATCTATGGCACTAGACGCTAAGCCTTTGAAGATATCTAAGAAGAAGGCTCAAGATGCTAAGTCCTTTATAAGCCAAGACAAAACAAAAGGGAAATCTACTCTGAAAGAAAGGCAAGAAAAGAAATACCCTTTCCCTGATTCAGATGTTGCATCCATGCTTGATGAACTTTTGAAGTCCAAGGTCATTGAGCTCCCAGAAATGAAGAGGCCTGAAGAAAGTGGCAAGGTAGATGATCCTAATTATTGCAAGTATCACCGCCTGGTCAGCCATCCTGTCAAAAAATGCTTTGTTTTGAAGGATAAAATAATGGAGCTCCATAGTGAAGGATTGATCGAGTTTGAAGAGGCAGTTGCCTCATCAAATGTGGCATCAATCACGAGGGTTACCCCTGAATACGAAGCATTGACAATGGCCATAAAGTTTGGTTCGTTTGACCTAATAATTCTACCTAGGGCGTCGACAAAATTGGTGATTTCTCAGCAAACTAGGGGCAATCATTTATCTGAAACCAATGAAGATGAAGATAATGAAGGATGGACCTTGGTTACTCGTCAAAGGGCCAAGAAAAATCATCCTAAATGTGTCAAAGTACTGGAAACACAGAAGAAGACTCATCAGTTGATTAGCAAGCCTAAGCAGACATTGGTTCAGAGAAAGAAAACTCCATCTGAATTCCATAATGCAAGCAAACAACACGTAAAAAGACCAATCACTTTGAATGAGTTCATGCCATCTCAACTCAGAAGTGAAGGACTGGTCTTCATGACTTGCAATCAAATTGATGAAGAATATGAAGATGAACAGATGTTGCCAAACCTAGTATCAAATGCTAGTCATTCTTGTAATGAGAAGATTACTTTTACAGATGAGGATCTATTATTGGGGTCAACTCTACATAATCGACCGTTGTTTGTTGTGGGATATATAGTGACAACAGAAACTTAATCGAATCATGATCGATGATGGATCTGCTGTCAATATTTTACCTTTGAAGACGATAAAGGAGATTGGTCTTCCTATGGACGAACTTTTACCAAGTCGCTTGATGATCCAGGGTTTTAACCAAGATGGACAAAGGGCCCTTGGAAAAGCAAGATTGCAGCAGTTAATTGATGACATGGAAACAAGTTCACTTTTTCATGTGATTGATGCTGAGACTACATACAACGTGCTATTGGGGCGCCCTTGGATACACCAAAATGGTGTTGTTCTTTTAACACTCCATCAATGTTTTAAATACTGTCGAAATGGCCAAGTAAAGACAGTTATCGCTGATTCCAAACCATTCAGTTCAGCCGAATCATACTTTGCTGATGCCAAGTTTTATCTAATTGATGCCTCATATGAAGAAGTAGAGTGTCATGCTTCGAGAAAACTTGCAGATGAAGAAGTGAAGTCTTATGCTATAGAGAAATCTGATCAGAAGAAAAAGGAATAGTCTCAACCTTTCAAAAGGGTGAATGATATCACGAATAGCTTCGGAAATCTCACTCTTCCTCTCACCAGCTTGAAAAAAGACGAAGTCACCAAGTCTTCATTAAAAGGGTTCGTGAGACCATCAAAAGGGCCTCTTGTCGAACATGATGAGCTTCCTTCTCAACGAGCTAATTGCTTTGATCCTAATGCTTATCGACTTTTAGTCAAGGCAGGATACGATCATGAAGATGTTACAAAAATGGCAAATGAAACTCGAACAATTTGGCAAAAGAAAGTCAAGCCTTCAAAGCAAGGACTTGGTTTTTCACCAGTGAAATTGAAGATTCATAAGAAGACTGCAACATACATAACTATTGATGAAGTAGATGAAAATGATGAAAGCTTGGTGAGGTCGCCTAGAATTTCAGCTTTTGATCGTCTAGGTAAGCCATCAGACAGATGATCGGTCTTTGATCGATTAAGTAGGCCTTCAGCTCTGAATACCGACCGTGTTGTATGGTTTACGAAGCCTAGAAAACCAAGTTTCAAGAAGTTTGCACGGAAGGATAAAAGAAGAAATTCCTTGATGAGCGAATCGAATGGGTTCCGCAGCAGAATTCCCTCTCGAATGGAAAAACGAAATGAGTTAGTCGTGACTACTGGTGAAACTCTCAGAGCTAAGGCGCACACCGTGATTGTGACCAAGGCCATTTCCGCTTTGAAGGAAGAAGAAATGTCTAATGATGAGTTGATTTTAACATCAAACCATATTTCTATCATGGAAGATGATGAAAAGCCGCATGAAGAAGATGCTGAGGAGGCCCCATTATCATTTGAAGAAGGAAATCAATCCACAATTGATGAGGTAAAAGAAGTCAACCTTGGCACAGAGGAAGAGCCTCGCCTAACCTTCATAAATGCACGATTGACGTCTGAGGAAGAGAAATCCTGCATGTAACTTTTGATGGAATACAAAGATGTGTTTGCATGGACATACAAAGAAATGCCGGGATTGGATCCTAAAGTAGCTGTGCATCATTTGGCCTTGAGGAAAGGTGTTCGGCCGATCAAGCAAGCCTTGCGTTGTTTTCATCCTGACCTGATCCCTCAGATTGAAGCTGAGGTAAACAAACTCATTGATGCTGGTTTCATTTGAGAAGTTAAGTACCCTTCATGGATCTCGAATATAGTGCCTGCGAGAAAGAAGAATGGCCAAATTCGAGTATGTGTAGATTTTCGTGATTTGAACAATGCTTGCCCAAAAGATGATTTCCCACTACCATTGACAGAGATAATGGTAGATAATGCTTGCCCAAAAGATGATTTGAACAATGCTTGCCCAAAAGATGATTTCGCACTACCATTGACAGAGACAATGCTACCACTGCACATGAAGTCTTGTCTTTCATGGATGGATCATCTGGCTATAACCAAATCCGCATGCCCCAAAAGATGAGGAACTCACTGCATTTCGAACACCCAAAGGGATATATTGTTACAAAGTTATGCCTTTTGGGTTGAAGAACGCAGGTGCCACTTATCAAAGGGCAATGCAAAAGATCTTTGATGATATGCTCCATAAAAATGTTGAATGCTATGTTGATGACTTGGTGGTAAAGTCAAAGAAACGAAATGATCATCTGCATGATCTTCGTCATGTTTTCGAAAGGCTTCGTCGGCATCAACTAAAAATGAATCCGTTGAAATGTGCCTTTGGGGTTTCCTCCGGAAAATTCTTAGGATTTATAGTGCGACACCATGGCATAGAAATCGATCCGTCAAAAATCGACGCAATAAGAAAGATGGCAGAACCACGCAATATTCATGAGCTGAAAAGCCTACAAGGAAGATTGGCTTATATTCGCCGTTTCATTTCCAATTTGGCAGGAAGGTGTCAGCCTTTTAGTCGACTGATGAAAAAAGGTACTCCATTTGTTTGGGATGAAGCCTGCAAAAATGCTTTTAATTGCATAAAGGCTTACCTATTAAGACCTCCAGTCTTAAAGGCGCCAACACCTGGGCGTCCTTTGATTCTTTACATTTCTGCACAGGAGCGTTCTATAGGAGCATTACTTGCGCAGGAAAATGACGATAGAAAGGAATGCGCTCTTTATTACCTCAGCAGAACTCTAAAGAGTGCGGAGTTGAATTACTCCCCTATTTAGAAGACATGTTTGGCCCTAATGCTCGTGGTTAAAAAGTTGAGGCACTGCTTGCAAGGTCATTCTGTTCAATTGGTATCTCGAGCGGATCCCATTAAGTACCTTATGTCTAAATCCGTTCTCGGTGGGAGATTGGGTAAATGAACTATTTTGTTGCAAGAGTTTGAAATTACATATGTTCCTCAGAAAGCAGTTAAAGGGCAAGCACTGGCCGATTTCCTTGCAGATCATCCAATACCAGATAATTGGGAATTTTCAGAGGACTTACCATATGAAGATGTCATGTTGATCGAAATTCCTAGACCATGGAAATTATTCTTTGATGGCGCATCACGTAAAGATGGTGTGGGGGCAGGAATTATCTTCATTACACCAGATGCAGAAGTAATGCCTTATGCTTTCACTCTCACTCAAAATTGTTCAAACAATGTGGCAGAGTATCAAGCCTTGACCATAGGGTTGGAAACCGCTATTGATATGAAAATAACTAGGCTTAGGGTGTTTTGAGACTCTAAGCTGGTTATTAACCAGTTGTTGTCACTTTATGAAGTGAAGAAGTTAGAGCTCTTGCCATATGTCAACTATGTGAAGAAGCTTTCAAAATGTTTTGATGATATCACTTTCGAGCATGTGCCTCGCAAAGAAAATAGACAAGCAGATTCCTTAGCAAACTTGGCATCAGCACTTACCTCGCCAGATCCTCAAATAAAGGTCCCTCTTTGCAAAAGATGGGTTCTGCCTCCAATCATACCTGGTGAGAAAGAAAACATGGAATCGAATGTTATTTCGTGTTTGGAAATTGAAAAGGAAGATTGGCGACAACCACTAATTGATTATCTAGAACATGCGAAACTACCTGATGATCCAAGGCATAAGTTTGAAATAAAACGGCGTGCACCTAGATTCATCTACTTTAAAGGGACTCTATATCGACGTTCTTTTGATGGGGTCTTTCTTCATTGGTTGGGTGAAGAAGAAGCAGCTAAGGCACTACACGAAGCTCATTCTGGGATTTGTGGTGCTCATCAGTCAGGAGCCAAATTGCACTTTCAAATCAAGAGAATGGGGTATTATTGGCCGACAATGGTAAAGGATTGTCTGGAGTATGCAAAGAAATGTCAACCTTGTCAATTTCATGCTAACTTCATTAATCAACCTCCTGAGCCATTACACCCAACTATCACATCTTGGCCCTTTGACTCGTGGGGGCTAGACATAGTTGGGCCATTGCCGAAGACATCGATGGGGCATTTCTATATTTTAGCCGCTACAAATTATTTTTCGAAATGGGCAGAAGCTACGCCTTTCAAAAATGTGAAAAAGGAGACTGTGGCCACTTTCATCAAGACCAATATCATTCATCGATATGGCATACCTCGTTGTATCATAACTGATGGAAAGCAATTTCCCATGGACAAGATATGTGCGCAATTCAACTTCAAGCAATATTTTTCTTCTATGTATCATGCTCCAGCAAATGGATTGGCAGAGGCTTTCAATAAAACTTTGTGGAACCTGTTGAAGAAAGTTGTGAATCGTTCAAAGAGAGACTGGCATGAGAGAATAGGGGAAGCTTTATGGGCATACAGAACCACATTCTGAACACCAACACAAGCCACCCCATACTCACTTGTGTATGGTGTTGAAGCAGTCCTTCCTTTTGAGCAACAAATTCCATCATTGAGAATTGCTTTACAAGAAGGTCTTTCCAATGAAGATAATGTGCGATTACGTCTTGAAGAACTTGAAGCATTAGATGAGAAAAGGTTGGAAGCGCAACAACGCTTGGAATGTTATCAAGCTCGACTAGCCAAAGCTTTTGATAAAAAGGTCAAGCCAAGATCATTCCAAGTTGGAGACTTAGTACTCGCAGTGAGAATGTCGCAACGTCCGGGTCCGGGGTCTCCGAACCCTACCGTTTAACGACTTTAAAAGGTACTATAAAACTAAGGGAGTCGCCACTAATCTTTTTTAGCCTAGGTGTGATTAGCCACCTATCAGATTATTAAGCCTAATGTTAACCTAAGCTTGGCGAAGGTAACACTAAACCTAATAAACGGTCTTCTAACCAGAGTCCTAATGGGTTCGGGAGTCGGGTACGTGTGGGGAAGGATTAGCACCCCCATGACGCCCGTCAAAAGACGGCACTGACTAGTCTAGACTTAACCATGGGTTTTAATATTTGGTTGTTTTCTATCTTTAATATTCATGCCATTTGACTCTTTTATACTAACTAAATTAGTAACTTAACAGATTCTTCTTTTAATTAATTGCCATATTTACTAATTATCCTCTTCTTACTGATTAGCATTTTTAATTTCTTTTGCTACTTTTATCATTTTTACTCTTTTCTTACTCTTTTTACCAATTACTCTTTTCTTACTCTATTTTATTTATTACCACTTTTTACTCTCCTTTTTTCTTTTACTGACTACCATTTTACTCTTTGAATTGCTGATCACCCTTTACTCGTTATTGATTACTATTTGACTCTTACTAATTATCACTTTGCTCTTACTGGTTACTATTTTACTCTTACTGGTTATCTTTTACTGATTACTATTTTACTATTTACGGATTTTACTCTTTACTGATTACCTTCTTACTTTTTACTGATTAACATTTTACTCTTTTACTGATTACCATTTTCTGCTCCTTTTTTTACTGATTACTCTTTTACTTTTTACTGATTGCCTTTTGCTTTTTACTGATTACCTTTTTATTTCTTACTGATTAGCTTTTTACTCTTTACTGATCACCTTTTCACTCTTACTGATTTCCTTTTACTTCTTACTTGTTACTTTTTTACTCTTACTGATTACTATTTTACTGACTATTATTTCACTCTTGTTGATTACCTTCTTACTTTTTAATGATTACATTTTACTCTTACTAACTACCATTTTACCCTTTCAAATACTTTTTACTTTTTACTGATTGCATGCTATTCTTCTGCTCTCTTACTTTGAATCTTAATTACCACTTTAATTATCAATCTCTTCTTAACTTACTTATTAGTCTCTTTTGCTTCCTTTCTTAATTACTGATTACTAATTTTACTCCCTTTTTTATCATCAATTTACTAATTAACTGCTCAACTCTTAATTATGATCACTTTAACCCTTAATTATCGATTCACTGATTACCATTTTTACCTTGGCTCTCTAATTACTGATTAATCTCTTACATTGCCTATCAATTTACTGATTACTATCTTTTACCTGATTACTGATTTGCTGATTACTATTACCTTAACTCTGATTAATCTCTTTTTACTTAATTACTGATTTACTGATTACTGCTACTTTGACTCTGATTTACCTCTTTTTAATTACTGATTTACTGACTTCTATTACTCTTTACTAATTATCACTTTACTCTTTACTGATTACCATTTTACCTTTTACTGATTGCATCTTTCTCATTGAACTTAATCACTGATTATTTTTCCTTGTTGAACTTAATTACTGATTGCCCTTTTTACTTTTTGGAACTTGGTTACCTTTTCCCATTTTCCTGACTGATCCCATTTTCTTTCTTTTCCCTTTTTTATATTTTTCTTCTATGATTCTTAACTTATTGATACACTAGACTCTTAGATGCATGGATGCACATGATGCATGAAATTCCAATTTGAGAATTGTTACCCATTCTTTATACGAGGAAGTCCTTCAGACACCGTCCAATAAATGGTAAATGTCTTACGGAATTTTCCAAGCCTCCAGGAGAAGGCGAGCGAACTCAGACACGCATGAATGAGCCGCCCTCCTTTCCCTTCACGGGAATCATTTCAATTTTAGTCTCATGAGCATGTCATTGACAACATTAGTATGGAATTTAAATATGGATGCATATGAAGCTATTTCTAAATTGTAATTTTATTATACCTATGTTGGATTAAAACCATTAAGCCCAAAGAGTAAATAAGTATTAAGCCCAAACCATCCAATTATAAACATCAGAGCCCAAACCTTAAATAACATACCTAAAACCCAAATTCTAATTTACTAATTTCCCAAAATGCATTTTTATTTCCACATTACTAAGATAATTTCTAATCGTTTTATTATTAAGCTCTAAAATTAATTTACTTAACCACATAAACTACACTATCCAAGCAAAAACATCTCTTTTTGGATTCTATATTATCTAGCAATTTTCCAAACTATTTTTACTAAAGACCAAGTCACTAATATCAATCCCGAGTTATTAAATCTAATTTTGTAAAAATCTAAATTAGTTAATCATTGAAAACTAAAAACTAATTCAAATTAATTACTAACCTAAACCTCAAATTGAACTAAACTATGACTAATAAGACTCAATTGCACGAAACTAGGACCTGATTGCACTAATGTATGGACTTAATTGAAAAGAATTAAAACCTTACCTGAAGCGGGTCGGACTGCGGGTCATCCAATGGGAAACGGGTTGGGCTCTAGGTTTAGTATAAATACTAAACCCTAACCCTATTTTTCCAACTTCATCTGCTTCCTTCCTTTGTCCCTGCGCCGCCACCCATCGGAAATCACCCCTCCGCCTGAGCCGCCCTGCCTCGCCGTGTCGGAGCTTCGCCGGAGCACGGATGGGGCTCAAAATCTCCAGTTTTCTTCCTTTCTCCTTCCTCGTTCCAAATCCGACCCTTGTTTCCTCTAATCTACCTTGGAAATGCACGAACCGAGCCTAACCCGAGGCTCTCTTTACCTTTTCCGATCTCCAAATCGAGCCGTCCGATGAACTCGAACTTCAGGTATGTTATTCTCCTCTTCTTCCACTTCCAAATGCCTCTAACCACTCTCCGATCTGAACCCTCCACCCTGACTCCGAATTCTGTCAACCACCTCGCTCTCTTGTTTGAAACCCAATAGCTAATTCGATTAATCCCCACCAAAGATAGAAATCCCCAAAAATCCCTTTTATGAACCCTAGTTTCAACTTAAAGAACTTTCAGAGAAAGTTTTTGAATGTAAGGGAAGAGAGCTCTCCCTTTGAGTGAAAGACAGATCCTATTTTGTAGGGAATGAATGTGTGTGAGGAAAGGGAAAAGAAAGTCCGTCCCTCAGAAAGAGTTCTGTTTTCTGTCTATGATGAATGAATCCAAGGTGAGAGAAAGAGAGAGTCTATATATCATGAGTGAGTCTGTTTTGTGTGTATTGTAAAAAGAGAAATAGTCTGTCGAAAGAGAGAAAAAGAGTTCAGCGATCAGAGAGAGTTCCCCAGAAAGAGTAGAGAGTTGGATAGAGAAGAGAGAGCTGTATTCGATGGATGAGGGAGAGAGAGGTTCGAGAGACTATGGAGAGAGAATCTATTTCGTTCAGAGAGTAAATCCCCCTTTCTTGCTCTTGACTTCCTCTATTTATTTTTTACTTTACTTGCTCACCAATTTTTGTTTTTTGTTTGTTTCTGCTGGTGGCAAATGTTGTACCAAGCGTGTGAAGGACCACCGACAAAGGGCAACCAAGGTAATCTCCTCTCTCTCTCTCCTTTTGAAATCCATCATCTTGTGTTGCCTTGTCTGTTTGTGATCTGTGTGTGCTGGCAGTGAGAATGCTTATGCTTGAAAAATGTGATTATGTAATGAATAAGTTGTCTAACTGTGCTTACTATGGACTGGAAAAATGAGAGAGCTTATTTAATTTTCAACGACCTTGACATGGTAATGATGAATCCATGCCTATTATTAATGAACTTAAGGGTGCTCTGTGGTTCTTGGATTTTAATTCTCTGCTGGAACCCATGTATTCATTGTTCCCACGCCTTTCTGAATTTGATCTCATTGACTGCAAGGTGAACTCTAAAGTACAATCATGCTATGCTGCTAATGATAGGTTAACTATGAAAGATGACTGATGAATGTTGTTGTATTGAAATGATGAATGAGTGCTGCGATATGTTGTGCCCTGCTTTTGTTTATTGAAAAATGCTGCTAAATGGTGAAAATGGGGATGTAAAGTTTTGGGTATTGTATGCATGGATGGAATGCTAATCTAGACTCTGAAATGCTTATTGTGCTGAAAGTATGAATGGAATGCAGATTTGAACATGATAGTGAACTTAAGTACTGCATGCTTCATGAAAATGCATGACACTATGCTAATTTTTCTCTGACCCTATTTTGATTAATGGCAATGAGTGGTTTTGATAGAAAACTTGTTTCAGACTTTATGTTTGCTGCAAATGAGATAACCATGCTAATGTGCACTTGAACTAAAATGACAAATACCCTGCGATGTTTGTAACTTCCTGTGCTTTGAGATTGCCCTGTTTGATTGCTGTTGTAGGAATTAAATGAGAATGCTTCTGTTTGTTATTGCAATTGTGATCTCTTTGATGCCATGTCACTTGCCATTATCTGATATCTCACTCTTTTGTAAAGCTGCTGGTTTGAATGTGTGATTGCAACTGTGACCATATTCTTGCAGCCTTTGTTTTTGTGTTTCCCATCTAGGTGAGAACTGTCTTGTTTTCCTTGCTGTCTTAATAGTAGATGCTTGTTGCCTTCCATGATCTCATGGTTTTGTTGGAGTTCGGGGATCAAGAACTAATATTGATTCCCTTTCCAAATTCAACCAAAAAGCAAAAATAATCTTCATGTTTGTCTGCTGCTTCCCATGCATGTATCTTGTTGTGAAATTCTTTATTATTTGCCTGCTCTTGCTTTGTATTCTGATTTCACCATTCCTCCCATGCACAGCCCTGCACATGAGGTCATTTAAAAGACCTTCAACGCTCGGGTGCATGCTTGCTTGACACCCCCTTGCATGTTCCTTGTTTCATTTAGTGTTGCTGCACTGTTTTTGCATTTTTTAAAGCCCTCCGACCCTTTTTGGCTTACACCAATTAATGGTGTTTAGTCTTGAATTTGGGGGGCACATTTTACATCTTTGCAGGTTACTAAAGACTAAGTAAAGAGAAAGCCAAGTCAGAAGAGAAAAACCAACCTTATGAGGACCAAAACTCAATTCAAGATGTAATATGCAAAGCCAAAGGAATTGTAAATAAAGCTTCCCTTTTTGTATCCCTTTTTGTATTTTTGTAAAGTAGGAAAAATGTAAATATCTTATGAGGAAATGCAAAGATGAATAAATAAAATGCTCTTTTTCTCTATTGTGATTTTCTAATTTCTATTCTTTGGTGTTTTATTTTATTTATCATTGTTTTACTAATATGCCATGAAATGAAAAAAAAAACACACACAAAAATGCAAATCCAACTCATGCAATGTCTAACTAATTGCTAAAGGGTTAATTAATCAATGAACTAATTGAGTTTTAAACTATATGATTAAAATGCAACAATACCTAGCTAAATGAAGATGCAACTAAATTACTAAATGAAAATATGCCAAGGTGCGTATTAAGATTTTTGGTTTTTCGAATGCAATAAAATGAACAAGCTAATATAAATTAAAAGTAGATTAAGAATGACAAAAATACCCTCCTAAAATAAAAAAAATGACCAAAATTTCCCATAGATGTGAAAATGACCAAAATGTCCCTGGATGACTCTAATGCTAACTCGACCCAAATTAAAGGATATAGGACAAAAACGGGTGTCTACAGAGAAGACCAATAATTATTTCACGCCGCATGGGAAACAAGTTCTTGTCCAAATGGGATGGTCCTTATGTTGTCCGTGAAGTTTACTCCAATGGTGCTTACAAGATTGTTGATCAAGATGGTGTAAAAGTTGGGCCTATTAACGGCAGATTTTTGAAACGCTACTATGCTTGAAGATCATCATACTCCTGAGCAAGAGTATAAACTACTTGCAAAGCTCGCTAAGTTAAAAATCCTGCAAAGAACGGCTTAGGCAAAATTAAGAGCACCCAAAAAAAAAAAAGCTCTCGCTAAGTTGAAAATCTTGCAAATGACGGCTTAGGCAAAATTAAGAGCACCCCAAAAAAAAAACGCTCGCTAAGTTGAAAATCCTGCAAAGGACGTCTTAGGCAAAAGTTAGAGCACAAAAAGCTCGCTAAGTTGTAAATCCTGCAAAGGACGGCTTAGGCAAAAGTTAGAGCACAAAAAAAGCTCGCTAAGTTGAAAATCCTGCAAAGGACAGCTTAGGCAAAAGTTAGAGAAAAAAAACCCAAAGAACTACGAAAATGACTTGATCCTTCATTTCTTGGAGGTACGTAGGCAGCTTGGTGCCACTTGCCAAGTTCAGTCAACCCAAAAAAAAATCCCTTTGATCATGAACCAAAGAAATTATCATGAAATCACTGGAAGCCACATCTCGTCTCAAGTTGATTGCTGATTTGCGGAGTTTGTTTCAAAGGATGAAGATTTTCATCTAAGGCAGGCAAAAGAAAGAAGCAATTAATTTGAATGGGTAGGCCGCCTAATTGATGCTAATCCCACAATGAAATTGAGGCTTCCCCAGTACAAAGATGAAAACTATTTGTGATCAGACACCAATTTTCGCAGAATGCACGAATAATGTCTTTGTTTTGATCATAAGTATAAAGAAATGCGTAAGTTGCATCTTCAAGTTGAGTTTCACGAAGGAATACTCTAAAGCGACCGAACATGTCTTCAGCCCATTCCTAATATTTGGGAATATAGGCAAATTCACCGTAAATCTTGAAAGATTGTCCCCAATAAGATGCACAAGTGGTGATACGATTCCCCAAAGTAATAAACTCTGTATCATTCTGAGCTATAGAATCGTTTGACATGGTCGTAGGCTCCGAAGACCATTTGATAAGAGCATGAGAAAGTGAAAATTGCGGCCAAGCTGGAGAATATCAGCCAGTAAGAGGTTGGCCAATGGGAAAAGATAAGCCTTCCTTGATATCTTCATCAGCATGAGCAAGGATGATAAGTTTGCCCTCGTGATCTTTGAAGTGAACCATGATGAGCACTAGGGCGAGCGAATAATAAATTTTGATCACTTGAGCCCTAGGCGAAGATGAACACCAGGGTGAGCGAATAATAAAGTTTGATCGCTTGAACCTTGGTCGAAAGCAGACGAGCACTAGGGTGAGCGAATAATAAAATTTTGATCACTTGAACCCTAGTCAGAAACCAACGCCAGGACGAGCAAATAATAAATTTTTGTTGCTTGAGTCCTGGTCGCTTGGGTCTTGATCAAAAGCGAATAATAAATTTGGTCGCTCTATTGCAAGTAATGAGCAAAAACCTACAAAATTGTAATTAACTTGTATCAATATATATTGCATAAGCTAGAAAATTCAAAAAAAAGACTAGTAAAATTGCAAACCAATGGATGAACAAATCCACTAAGTCGCTTGCAAATATCCCTAAAAAAAAAATCACGATGTCAGGCGAGATAAATTTGATGGCAACAGCAAGTTTTGATCAAAAACTTGAAGTGCTAATTTTACCAAGATCAACGATTTGAAGATAATGGAAGGCGAGCCGACGTTCAATCTTCAATCGCCTTTAACTGAAGCCTTTAATCGAAGTCCTCTACAAAATTGCAAGATAGCATTGGTGAGCCGACATCGAATCGAAATATATATATATATATATATATATTAGCACAGAAAGTCTATTAAATATTGATAATCTATGCTAATATACAGATTAAAAGGGACAGCGGAGCCAAAAGATTGGGAGCTTTGCGGTATCAATTGATGCTCAGATTAATTAATTCATACAAAGATCAATTTGATTTAGCTAGCACATACATGTGTCATGAGTCAAACAAGATGATCAGAAGATTAAATTCATGCGGTTACATGTGGCAAAGCTTTCATGAATTTCAAAGGAAATTCACATGTAATGAGATCATGCTTATGGAAGATGTGTACGTGGCCAAGATTCCATGAAAATAATATATGCTAAACAATGGCTTTGTTATTTACTTGGAAAAGAAAAGATGAGAAATCGATGAGTATGCGGCAAGTTGAAAATCGATGAGCATGAGAAATCCATTGAAACTTTGCGGCGATTGCAAATTCTTATGTGAGAAAAAGATACGTGCCCTAGGTCTTCATTTATAGGGGAATTTTCTTGTACTCCAAGTCGGTTAAGGACTTGAGGGATTATTAATTCAATGTAAATCCAATTTGGCGTAGGAAAAATTGAATTAAGCATAATCTCACTGGTCTTGTCCTTGTTGTTGGAGTAAATTTTGATCCAATTACGAGTGGGATTTGAATCTTAATCCTTGAACAAAATTCACCAATGAGCCTAAATCAAGTTTGTATTTTTGAAGAAAATCCTAAAGATTAATGCCTAGTCCTAAATTGTTACCTCTATGTTTGGTTTTCTAAAAAATAAAAAGCCAATTCAACATGGATATTCGGACAAGTCAAGTTGGTTCATTTACAAGCAACAAATCATGAAGATATCAAGACTTCTCCACATTCACTAAGTAAAACTGAACAAGTCTTGAGGGGGCATTTGTAGACAAAGAAAATTTGTTATCCAATCACAAAGTGCCACGTGGATTTTGAATATTCCTATGGGAAAATTTGACCAATTAATACAAGGTTTGGTTGGTTAAATAATTCATTTGGATTTAAGTCCATATAAATTTATTTGGACTAAATTCTTATTTGAGCCCATTTGAAAGGGATTAGACTCGGCCCAATATAACTGGCCCAGTACTAATAACTAGGGTTCCAAAATTAACCCTAGCCTCCCCTATATAAAGAGGTCTTCGCCTCACAAATTTAGAGACAGAATTGAGAAGACAGACTTCAGAAAGCGAAAACCTCTACAAAGGCAGAAAAGCTCTGAAGAATCAAGATCAAGATCTGAAGTATTTCAAATATTCTTGGTTTGATCTTCACCAAAATTCAAGAAATCATTGTTTTGATCTTCACCAACAAATTCGGAGAAGATTAATTATGTTCGTTCAAGATCAAGTCTACCAAATCAAAGACCCTTGAAGCAAATAAATTTCTCTCGATCTTCACCAACACATTCAGAGAAGATTATTCCTGTTTATTCAAGATCAAGTCTATCAAGACCCTTGAATCAAATTCATCGAAGAAGAATCAGAGGATAAGAATTCATTGTAATTCATTCAGAGATTGTACTCCACTACATCAATAAAATTATTCATTTGTTCCAAATTTCTTGCTCTTATTTTTAGATGCGAAATTTGTGTTTACAGGGTGATGTTTAAAAAAACAAAAAAAAACCCAAAAAAAGAAAGAAAGGAATGAGCGTAATTGAAAGTTGAAACGATAAGAGAAAACAAAACAGTAAGACGTAAAAGTCTGGTGAAAGATGGGATTTGATGTTAAATACGATTGAAAGAATTCCTTTTAAAAAAGTTTGCAGGGAGAGAGAGTAGACAACTGGAAAAATTGAAATGTTGCGCCCCTTTGAGATTTAGATTTTTACTATTATTTTTCCTTGTTTATAAGTTAAAATTAAAAAGGGAAAATTGATGGGAAAAATTAAACAAAGGAAAAGGAAGAGGAAGGGGGCAGCACTGTGCAGTAAAGAAGAAAGAGAAGAAGAGGAGCAAAAGGGCATAATCATCATCATCAACAACCCAGAATCCACAATTTGAATCGCACCATAAACTCCTAGAATCAAAGCTTGTCACCGAACCGAAAACAAAAATCACCCGAAACCCTAATTCTATAAAAGCCCCAAAATCGATTGGAAGTTTAGAACCCTAACATAAAATCGATAAGAAGCTTTAAGGTTTTCATTTTTTCTAAGAAATGTCGAGTCTGACATAAAATTTGGGGAAAACTAATTATTTACTCATATGGGTAAATGGGTAAAACAATAAAAAACATTTTATTTAATTTTTAATTTACTTTTTAATTTTAGAAATTAATTTTAAAAATAAACCAACAAAATAAAAAATCCACGTGGGCAAAAAAATGGGTTTAACGGCGCGTGTCTAACGCTTCCTAATTACCATCAGAAAAAGCCCCGAATTGAGCAG
Source organism: Corchorus capsularis (assembly GCA_001974805.1). Classification (NCBI taxonomy): domain Eukaryota; kingdom Viridiplantae; phylum Streptophyta; class Magnoliopsida; order Malvales; family Malvaceae; genus Corchorus; species Corchorus capsularis. Next base: position 36,279 of record AWWV01012267.1, on the reverse strand, counting down.
CCCCGAAAATGTTTGGCCCCATTTTGTTACAATTGAAACGTTTGGCCCCAAATCGAGTATTACGGCAAACGATGTTTATCAGCTTTGTGAATCCTTTATGGAGTGAATCTATTCTAATCTCAAAAGGTCTGAGGGTAGTGTCTAATCCTCAGTGTCTTCATGGTCGGGTTTATTAGCATTTTTCATCATTGAACCCCGGCTCATCTCGAGCGTCTTTGCATTCATTGTCAGTTGGCATGAACAGCAAAATAGCAAATAGTAATAGAGTAAATGAATGGAAACTTATATATAAACTTCTGAAATGCACTTTATTTCATTACTCATGATAAAAAGGAAACATGTAAGTTGACATGCATGTAAAAGAAAGCCCAACATAGAACTATTCAACAACACTCTTAGGCATAAGTGCCGGGATAAAAGTTATTACATCTCCCTACTACTTGAAGTAAAAACACATTTCTTGGGACCAACTGGCTATCTCCTCAACTGTCATGCTTGCTTCCCTGACTAGCCTTTCACACAGAATTCAATTTGATGCTCATCCATCAGCTTTTGCACTTTTCCTTTAAACTCTGGACACTCGCAGATCCCATGTATCCCCCCATGATATGGACATACTTCTGCTAACTCTCCATCTCCAAACTCCCCCTTTTCGACCATTCCTGCCTTCGCTAGAGTCCTGAAAACTATATCAAGAGGAGTGGTTATCTCAGAAATCTTCTGCTTGACAATCTCTCCAGTTCCAACCATGTTTGCTTGTGCTTTTCCATGATCCGGCAAGGGATTAACTTGTGCCACATTGCCAAAACTTAGCTTCCCAGACCTTACTAAATCTTGTACAGCATATTTCATTCTCCGACAATTCTCGGTTGAGTGCCCCTCAGACCCGGAGTGATAATCGCAATGAGCTTTAACATCATACCATGTTGGTAGTGGAGGTTTCATGGGATTAACATAAGACAACCTTTGCAGTAAGTTTTGCTGGAGTAGTTGGGGCAGAAGTTCAGTGTAAGTGTATGGAATCGGGTCAATGGGGACTTTGTTCTTTATGGGATCTGTACTTCCTGAAGAGTAAGCTGGAGCTTTCCGCTGTGATGGTTGTGAGGAACCTATGATAGGATTAGATGGCCTTGGACACAAGGGTGCCCCTCCAACTACATTGATATCTCCTGAGTGCTGATAATGGTAAGGATAGGCATGAGGTGGTGCATAATACCCATAAGCATGGTAGGAAGGCTAGACCGGTGTGGGTGGGCGATAGTAGTTGACTGAGTTCTGGCCATACTGAGGGTAATTGTATGCCGGAGGTGGATAATAAGGTTTATAGGGCTCCTCATTGACGTTACTAACTTCCTCCTTCTTTTTCCCAACCTGTCCTTTCTTTGCTTCATCTGCGATAATGATCCTTCCTGACTTGATACTATTGTCCAATTTCTGCCCTATCACCACTATCTTTGCAAAAGGTTCACCTGACATGTTGAACAGTTTTTCATAGAAGATGGACTTCTGGGTATCGATGAAAAGACCCGAAATTTCTGTTTCCTCTATTGATGGCCTGACTTGAGCCGCCTTATCCCTCCATCGTTGAGCAAACTCCGTATAACTCTCAGTAGGCTTCCTTTCCATTGCCTTCAAAGTCTCTCTGGTTGGGGCCAGTTCAACTAAATACTTGTATTGATCGAGGAAGGCCTTTGCAAGATCATCCCAAGAACGAATATGATGCCTATCAAGCTGATTATACCATATAGAAGCTGTTCCTGCCAGGCTATCTTGAAAACAATGAATCATAAGCTTCTCATTGCTCGCATAAGGACCCATTTTCCTTGTGTAGCTCCTCAAATGGTTGTTCGGAAAATCCTTAGTTCCGTCAAACTTTTCAAATTCAGGGGTCTTGAACTTTGGTGGTATCACTAGTCCATCCACCAGAGAAAGTTCTAAGGTGTCAACAAGTCTATAATAACTGTTAGATCCTTCTAGCCCACGGAGCCTTTCCTCCAGCAAACTCAACTTGCGCTTGTTCTCCTCAATCGGATCATCCTTCTTCTCAGTAACCCCCGTTGGCATACTTTGCTGAACCATGAATGTCTCAGGGTCATACTGTACTGGATTCTCAATAGGGGAATATGGGACATAAGTACCACCACCAAAAGTCCCAGGATGAGCATAATATGGTGTTGTATGTGTATAGACGTACCCTAATGGCGTATTGTCAACCAAATCAGCCGGTGCCTTGCCATTGTTCTTAGGGTTGCTACCTACATCAACCTTTCCATCAGAATCATCTGCTTTCTGATTCATTGTTCCCTCTTTTGGTGTAGTATCTAAAGGCCCAGTCAGTTTGTTCAACATTTCCATCATTCGTTTCAACTGTTCTTTCATCTCATCTCTATCACGCTTCAGTTCCTCCAGCTCTTCACTAGTCTTTCCTGCCATTGCTCTAGCTTTTGACCGCGTGAAATATCGATGTTGCGAATGTTGATCTATCTTAAAACCTTTAGAACGGAACCATGAATTAGAAACCCCTTTATGAATGCAAATGATGTTATGATGCATGACAAATTATATCAAGTTAAACATGACTGATTGTATTATTATGTCTGAATGAAATGGAGTACGTACATAGATGAAATGTCCAGACATTTGCCATAGGACAATGGCAACGAAAGATACTTGATTAAGCTTTGAAAAGGTTTCAATTTGAGGACTTAATCGAGCATCTTGCATCCCGATTGTAATCTGGCAACTCCTATGAAATGAATGAAAAATGAATGATGTCGAAGAGAAATAAAGGGAAAATAAGAAAACAGGGAGGAATGTCAGTAACAATTCGGAATATGTTAAGCAAATAAATGACTATTAAAGAAAAAACTTGAAAAAGAAATTGCCCCTACTTGTTTTGTCAAAAAAACCATTTTCCATGAAATTCTTGGCAAATATGTTGCCTTGGGGCAGGTTGGTCCACTTATTGTGAGCAATGCGATTGCTCACTCTACGATCCCATTTTGCAAAGACGAAATAGTAAAGGTTAGAAATGTTCCTTTTGTGTATCCAGGTTCATCCTCACGGGATTGGTTCTACCTAGGCTGGATGTCTCTCGAGGATCTACATGATGGGCGAGGCTTCACATAAGATCTAAAGGTTCCCAGACTGTCCTTACTGTCGCCCGCTCTAGGCTAGTATGGTCCAGACTGAGTGGAAGTATTTGGCAAAACCCGCACGGAGACGATTGTCTCACGAAGGTTAGCTACTTTACTTCCTCCTAAAGGAATAGAGCTCCAGTATAAGCTCATGCAAAATGAAAATGCAAGTAATTTAGTGCACGTGTGAAGGAACATACAAACCCTTGCCAACAACTCCTAACCCAAATTACTAAACTACCCCCAAGAAAAGAAATAATGCAAGACAAGTTAGGCAGAATATATACAAGAATATAAAAGCATGTAAGCATAAAAAGCATAAAGAAAGGCAAGAATAAACAATGAATGAACAAGAAAATGCAAGCAACAACCAAATCTAGAAACCCTAATCAACTCTAAACTAGCATTCAGTTCAACTCTTTAACCAGTCCCCAGTGGAGTCGCCAAGCTGTCGCAACGTCCGGGTCCGGAGGGTACCGAACCCTACCGCTGAACGACTTAAGAAGGCGGAAAGGGGAATCCTACCCCTACCTGAGTTCTAGGAGTCGCCACTAATCTTTTTTTTTTAACCTAGGTGTGATTAGTCATCTATCCAATTATTAAGTCTAATATTCACCTATGCTCGGCAAAGGTAATATTAATCCTAATAAGGTCTACTTAACCAGAGATTCTATGGTCCAGGAGTCGGGTACGCGTGGGGAAGGATTAGCACCCCGACAACGCCCGTCAAAAGACGGCACTAACTAGTTCAAAACTACTGTGGGTTTCAATTATCGGTTGTCCGTACTTCTAAATTTTTCATGCCCTAAAACTCTTAAAATTTAAACAAAATAAACAAGCAAAAATGGGTTTCGGATTTTTGAAGTAGGAATGTTGGGAACTTTCCCATTTTCTATTTTGTTCTCTTTTTGGACTCCTCATGAGAGGATTTTCTCTAAAACTTACCTTTAAAACGACTCGGTTTAAAAAAACTTGTTGACGAGAACCTTCCCATTTTCGTAAAAGAAACTGGACGGGAACTTTCCCTTCCGATGACTGAATTAGAAACTAAATTAGTGGGAACTCTCTCGTCTCTTGAAAACTTTAAAAAAAAAAAGAATCTCTTTTTGATTAATTGATTTTCTGTCTTTCGAAAAACCAAAGAGAACAAATGCAAGTGCAAACTTTTTTTAATTTTCGAAAAAAGGTTTTTATTCTTTCTTTTTTTGGATTTTGTTAACAACTAATTCTCTTTTTGTTTTTTTTAATTGACTCAATTACCCTGAATTAAGCCTTTATTACTGATTATCTTTCTTTGATTCTTAACTGACTCAATTACCCTGAATTAAGCCATTTTATTCTCTCTAATCTCTGCTTCTTACTAAACTTAATTTCCCTGAATTAAGTTGATTACTGACTCACTTAATTACCCTGAATTAAGTTGATTACTGAATTACTTAATTACCCTGAATTAAGTTAATTACTGACTCGCTTAGTTACCCTGAATTAAGTTTATCACTGAATTACTTAATTACCCTGAATTAAGTTGATCACTGAATTACTTAATTACCCTGAATTAAGTTGATTACTGACTCACTTAATTACCCTGAAATAAGTTGATTACTGAATTACTTAATTACCCTGAATTAAGTTCATTACTGAATTACTTAATTACCCTGAATTAAGTTGATTACTGACTCACTTAATTACCCTGAATTAAGTTGATTACTGAATTACTTAATTACCCTGAATTAAGTTGATTACTAACTCACTTAATTACCCTGAATTAAGTTGATTACTGAATCACTTAATTACCCTGAATTAAGTTGATTACTGAATTACTTAATTACCCTGAATTAAGTTTATTACTGAATTACTTAATTACCCTGAATGAAGTTGATTACTGAATTACTTAATTACCCTGAATTAAGTTGAATACTGAATTAGTTAATTACCTTGAATTAAGTTACTAACTTACTAACTTACTTAATTATCATGAATTAAGTTTATTCACTGACCTACTTAATTACCCTAAATTAAGTTACTTATTACTGACTTACTTAATTACCCTGAATTAAGTTATTCACTGACCTACTTAATTGCCCTGAATTAAGTTACTTATTACTGATTCACCTTTTCTTATTTCCTAAATCTTGATCTTGATCTCTTTTAAAATTTAATCTTTGATTAATCCTTGGATTTAGTCTTGCAATGCATGGATGCACATGATGCATGAAAATCCGATTTCAATTTTAGTTACCCATTAATTATACGAGGAACGCCTTTGATCGCCTCCCAATAAATTGTAAACGGTCTCCGGACATTTCCAAGCCTCCGGGAGAAGGCGAGCAAACTTAGACACGCATGAATAAGCCGCCCGCCTTTCCCATCACGGGAGTCACTTTAATTGATCTCAAATGCACATAGTAACTTGCAACTATTTATGAAAAATAAACATGAATATGAATGCTTAACTAACACTTTTCTTTTTTCCTAAAATATTCACAACCTAAATTATTTGCTCAACTAAAAACCTAAAAAACTTAACTTAAATTAGATCTACTCACAGATCTAAGACTACAGGCCAAATCTTGCGCTTAACTTTCCAAGATCTAATCTTTTTAAGTTAAAGTCCCAACCTTATTTTAAACTTATCAAAACTTAATCTTTTGAACTTAAAGATGGTATTTTTATTCACAAACTACTTATAAGTTCCATCTTTTACTAAAAGGTAACATTTTTATTTATCAATTACTTAAAAGTTTTAATCTTTTATTTATCAATTTGCTTGAAATATCAATTTATATTCCAAGGTGTCATCTTTATTTACTAATTATTTGTAAAAAACCAATGTTTCCCTCAAAGGACAAATCTTTTAGCCAAATATCCCAATTACACCACCTTTTATTCATAAAACCTAATCTTTTAACTAAAAATTGATTTTTAATGTGAATCTAGTCTGCAAAGGATCAAATTGAGCAATCTGGCCACATTTCAGGGACCCTATCGAATCAATCGACAACCCGAGGACAAATTTAAACAGTACAACAATTTGTAATCTTTAAATGAATTGAAACAAAAATTATTGCATTTAACCAATTAAAAACAAAGTATTAAATTGACAAAAAGTCAGATGATACCTTATAACCCAACGCACACTTCTTCTTCCTTCTCCCTCAACCCTTTCTCTTTCCTTCAAACCCGATAACTCTCCTTTCTTCACGGCCTGCAGCTCCGCCGCCCCCTAAACCTAAATTCCCCGATGAGTCTCAGCCCAGAAACCACCGAAAGGACGCCCTTTTCTCTTCGACAAATTCGAAACCCGGAATCCCAAATTAACGAAAAGACCTCTTTTTCACTTGGAAACCTAAAACCCAAGCCTAAAACACTTCAAATTCGATGACTACCCGACACTACAAGCCACAAATCCGGTGAGAAACTATGAACCAGAGGCTAATAACGGCATCTAAGAGAGACGAAACCGAGAGAATGGGGAAACAAAGCTTACAGAAGACACAAGGCTCTCCTAAGAAGTGAAAGAAACGAAACCGGTGAAGACTCAATCAACAAAAACCTCGAAGTAAACTCTAAAACGTATTGTTTTTCCCTTTATTTTTGTTTTGTTTTTTTTTATCAAGACCTAAAACCCTCCCCTGTTAAAGCTTAGAACCCTAATTTTCAAGAACACAAAAAAAAACCTTTTTTTTTAGATCTCCCCATTTCCGCCTCCCTTTTGTGCCCTCCTTTTAGAAAAAATGAAGTATATATACCTCCCATATTTTAATTTTCCACCGTCGGTTCTCTTTCCATCTACGGTTTGTGAATTTTTTATTTGTTTGATTTCCTGTGTTTATTAATTCTCTCTTTTCTCCTTACAGCATTCTTGAACTAGGCCAATCAGGAGCTCTGCCTTGAATCCTAGGCCTATAGTGTTTCGACAACTAAAAGGGTAGATTTTCCTCCTTGTCCCTTATAATTTTTACATCTCCTTAAAATACCCCTGTATTGTCTGTTTGTGCTGTCAGTGAATGAGAATCAGTGTGTGAGTGCGTGCACAATATGAACATGTTCTGAATTTGTCTTCTTGTGACTTATGATTTGTTTGTCACGTGTGTCTCCCTTTGTTGGTAACATTGGCTGCTGAGGTGGCTAAAAAAAAGGCGAGCTGGACCAATTTGAGCTAATATTGACATCCTGAGGCTTTAAGTTCATGAACTTGGTAACAAATGGGTGAGCCTTTCTCTCTGTTGTAGTCTCCTGCTTTGGTCATTTTGTTTGCCTCCTGAACCTTCCCTATGATTCGGGTCATTGTTGAGAAATGCTCTGTTTTTTATGCTTGATAAAGGACATGTAACCGACTTCATGAATTGGTTTAATGCTTTCCTAATCCCTTGAACTTGAACTTCTACTGATTATTTGCTGGCATTGTTGTGCTGAAATGTTTCTGTCTTTAGTTCTGTTTAAATGAACTTGCAATACTGGACTGGCTTGAAAACATTGAATTGTTCTGCTATACCTGGCACTATGATGGTGAGCTTGCAGTTGCTGTGCATTGCCTGTTTACTTTCTGTTTTCTTTGATCAGAATATGATGGTATCCCCTGTAAAAAAGAAATGTATCGAAAGCTTCATTTATTCAATAGCCTTTGCTCATCGATACACTTTCTTCCTCCCATATGTTTCTTTGAAATTCCCTGCTTCCCTTTCTTGTTTTGAGTGAATTGAGTTGATCTTTTACTTGTCCATGTTCTTGCTGTTTTTGTGCCCTGATGAATTGGGATGCTTTTGCTTGTTGATTCGGTTTTGAGTTTTGCTGCTGCAGTCTAACCCTTTACTTACTATTTGTGCTCAATTACCTGGCTGGTTTGCGATGCTTCTGTTTTTTGCTGCATGCATTCACTTCCCACGACTTTGATGGGATGACGAGGTCTTGAATTAATCTTGATCCTCTCAATCCCTAAAGCCCACAAACAAATCTTGCCCCCCCCCCCCGGCTTATTGTGCTTCATCTTTGCATGTTTGTTGTAGTTCATCATGTAACTCTTCACTGTTTTGTACTTCCCTTGCTATATTTTCTGTGATGGTTGATGATCCCTTCTGGTATCTGATCTTGTGTTTTTGCTGCGTGCTATTGATTAGCTGTTTGTTCCCTTTATGTTTGCATCACGGCACGTGCGCCAATTAATGGTGCTTGTGTCTAAAAGCCTGGGGGACATTTTGCACAATGCAATCTCTTTTTCTTCTTTTTCGACTTGCGCATTTGAAACAGATCCATTGAAAGCACTGCAAAGTAGCCAGGAGTGATACGGAAGACAAGAAGATTTACTACTCCAAGGTCCTTGATCAACTCATGCGGATATGCTAAAAAGGAAATAAGCATGGGAATGGGGAAATGAGGGATAATTCCCCGAAGCCTAGTTTCTGATTTTGTATCCAAAGGAGAATTCGTGTACTTATGAACTAAAGCTAATGATTTTACTATTCTATAAATACAGACACACTACTTTACTCATCATTCATTTTTTGCATTTTACATTTTATGCCCATGTGAATGTACCTAAAATAAATCCCATTACAAATTGAAATACATGACTATGACTGACATATGCCACTAGATACCCATATGACGAATTAAATAAGGAAAATGAATATGGCATACCTAACCGGAAAGTGCTTAATGAAGATGCTTAATGAACACAGGCTACTAAGCATCCACATAATTATCAGACAAGTGAAGAAAGTGGATATGTATATGAGCAATGTGACTAATGTGAAGATATGACTATGACCAATACAACTAATGGGAACATGATACCCTATGAAAGTGAAAATACCAATTGCAAACTAGGCCCGTTTCTAAAAAGACGTTTAACTTTAATGTGAAGAAAATATCCAAGGTGCACAATAAGAATTTTTTATTTTCAAGTTGACTAAAATGAATTAGTTAATCTAAATTAAAAGCGTACTAGAAATTACCAAAATGTCCCTGAATTATGCAAATGACCAAAATACCCTTAGTGCACGAATGACCAAAATGCCCCTATGTGATCCTAACGCCTATTAAGAAATAAATTGATTTAAATTGAAGGATACAGGACAAAAATGGGTGTCTACAGAGGGAGGGTGATAAGCCATGCAAACCTCATAGGACTATAATTACTAGATTTGCTTAATCCCTTGTATAGCCAATCCTTATCTGTATCAACACTAATCTAATGTATTCCCCATGTACTTATTTCTTTTGATTCTCACTTAATCAAATAACACATTCAGACTTTACATTATTTGCTTCGATGTATGAGTTTCTCCTAATTGATGAACTTACAACGGATGCATCATATTCTTAATAATCGCCTTAAACAACTAAAAAATATAGCCCTAATAAGAAGATACCATGTCAGTTGCTTATGTATGTATATGTATCCAGTTACATTAAATTAAATTATGAATAATCAAGGACGACAGCTAGGCTGAGTAATTAATATTGCTGATGATAATAATGCTATAAATAGAGAGCTACATTTTATTATTTTATTAATTAATGGTGACTTCATATTTGTATGTATGCTTGATTGATTTGATTGTATTGTTATATACTGTAGCTTCTATGATTTTTTGTGCCTTAAATATCGTGACCTTTTCTTTTTTTTATTTTCATATCTCGGCTAACTTGATGATGATCCCATCGTGTTATTGTTTTGCTAGTTGTTGAATATTAAAAGGAAAAGCAACGGTAGGAGACAGGGATTGGTAAGCAGTTCTGGCCGTGAGACGACTCCAAGCTTCCGTTGGATGGATTCTGTCCCAAAACAGATATTGGTTTCGGTTACTACACGGCACCGTATTAGGAAGACAAAGCTGTGGAATTTGTTCACCTCCTGTTTTGCAGCATGGTTCTCTCACATTTATAATACCTGGCAAAAAATCAACAAATTAGGTAAGAAAATAAATAAATAGATAAATAAATAATTACAAAGCTAGGGTTAATCAATGTTATTATTCACCAGATAATGCAATATCAAGTAAATTTGGAAAAGGATTAAGGTAAGTAAATTTGGCATCGGTCAGATTCTTATTGAGTTCCCCAACAAGCTGTCTAAGTCTCTCATTGAAAAACCCGGTGGCAATGTTTATTTTGTCTACGCAGAGAGACCCATTGGTGCCAAAATTTTGTATGGCATTTGGACTGCAACCTATCGGCTCCAGCCCATACACGGCAAACTTCCTTGCTCCATCGTTGTATAAACTCTATCAGCAAGGGAAAAAAAATCCCATTGCAATAGTTAGTAATTTGCATTGATATAATAAAAGTTGAAAGAAATAATGGTTATTGTACCTTTTTGCCTTCCAATTTGGGAAAGGTGTCATATAATTAGCCCTTTATATTCTCAACCAAATAAGCTTTCAAATTTGACAAGTTTGGTCAAATTCACCCATTTTTTAACAAGATTCTAATGAAAATGGTTAGTCTCTTGACATGATATACCACAAGGAAATTTAATATAGCAGTGTGAGCCACTTAATTAGGTTAGGTGTTGACAATGCATGTCATGTGAAAAATTCCACATGATAGTTACGATACCCACTTAATTGAGTTAGGTTACAGACATGACATGTCACATGAAAATTTAACGTTATAGTACTGTGCACGTACATGCCACATCATCAAGTCTAACGGCTTCATTTCATTTTAGCCTTCTATTGAAAAATTATGATTTGATCAAAATTGTCAAATTTGATGGCTTATTTATGTGAAAATAAAGTTCGACTACATATATATAACACATTTCGCCAAATTCGACGGTTAAATAGTACGATATATAAGCCAGGGAATTACCTTTATTTGCATTGAATATTGTTGCACGAGCACCGCAGCATACTGCTTTGGAGTGTATTGGCGGCTGGTGTTGTAGAAGTCTGGCTGGAAATAGTTGTTGTTGTAGTCATTGCTACCAATTTGAAGAGAATAAATGCACTGACTTGGAAGGTTTCTTGCGGATGAATTACCCAATTCGCCAGTAATTCTTGATATTATAGTTTTGTGATTTATTAGCTGCTGATTCAAAGGTATGCGTTCACCCTGCCGTAGCCAACCAATGAAAAAATTATTGTTTTTTTTTTTTTTGAAAGGCAGATTTTATTGATAATCGAATAGTGATTAAGAATCACTACAACACGAACAAAGACCAAGCAAGAAGGACCAACCCGCAGACAGAAAAACTAAGAAACAACAAAAGCCAAACCATCAGAAAAAGCTAATCCAAACCACGACACAAGTCTCACACATCCACACCCAAACTGCACAGACAATAGAAACAAAGTTGAAAGATCAACTCTTCACGTGAATCCAACATAAGGAAGAAGGCCATTCCAGCAAAGATGCTCTACTCGCAGCAGACAACTCCATAAAATTACCAAGAAAAACTCATCAATGATAACGGTTAAAGAATCAAAGACACTAATGCTCTTCCTCCATAGCCTTAAATTTTTCTAAGATCACCCTATCATCGCAAACAAAAGAGATGCCCAGCTTTTTCCCAACATCCAAAGTTGCTTGAGCTTCCTCTATCAAAATACGATTTCTATTTCGAACGTCACCATCTGAAAGAGAATCATCGACAACTTCCACTATTTGCTGCTTAGATTTTTGTGCCTTAGTTCTTTGTAACTTAAGTTTCTTACTCAACTTCTTACTACGTTTCTTATTTTTCTCCAACAGATTACTAAACCAATCCTCCTCAAGATCCTCTTCAATATCCTCCAAAACTCTACTCTTCCTCTCATTGACCTTTGTTCTTTGATTATCTGAATCAAAAGGGCTTGCATGAAGAGCAGAATTAGAAACAATATTTTCTTCCAAAGAGTCAGGCACAAAATCCTCCACCAAATCAGTTTCCAAAGATTTTGCATCACTACTAACTAAAACTCCTAGGAAGATCACTGAAATTTGAATTCAAAATATCCTCTACCATAATATTTTCCAAAGATTTTGCACCATAACCACCCATAACTCCATTAGGAAGATCACAATCAATTGAATTCAAATTATTCTCACCCTATCAGTTTCCACAGAATTTGCACCTAAAAATCCTCCTGATAATTCAAAATTTGTCTCCGGCCAAGACCTCTGTCGCAACGGCTCCACCACGGCCTCGCTCTCCACTGTAACCCGGATTCTAAATTTGATACCAGACGAGTATCCAACTGCCAAGTTGGGGAGAATTGACAAATTAGGAGCAAGGATCTGCATCCTTGCAGTCTTAAGGGAGTTTTTATTCCTAGTGAAATCATCCAACTGCAAGAATTTACCCCACTTATCACCAAGAACCGAAAAAAAATTAACATGCCATAGTTCCAGTGGCACATCATCAAGCTGAACCCAAACCAGAACCTGTCTTTGAAAACCAATGGAATCCCAAGGGAAAACATCAACAACTGAATTGAAGCACTTGTCTGTCACCATTTTCATGCAATCATCGATAAAATCTTCTTCTTCTACACTAATCAAAAGCATAACATTACTAAGCTCTCTAATCTCCACTTTAAAGTCACCAGCCTTGATAAAAGAAATCACTTCTTCAACTTCATTAGCTGATCTAAAAAGGACAACAAAACTTCTTTCCAACCAACTCCGATGGTTTTCAGGAATAAACACATCCAGTTCCATTTCCTCACTAGACTCATGACCCTGTTCTGGAAACTCTGGATAAGCTTCTTCCTTATCTGCATACACAATGGGACTGTTGGGATCTACTAAACTATCAACACCCTTAGAAACAGAACGGGAGCCTGATCTGACATGCTTACTTTCTGATCTACTAATCTCAAAACACGAATGAAACCTGTCTCTGACATACCTCGGAGGAGGATTATCAGCTGCCTTAACTGAGTTCACCACATCTCTATAGCTTCTTCCATCAAGTTTGGACTCAACGCACACAATCTCACCATGATCCTTGCTTCTTCGAACCCATTTTTGTTTTCTTGTATCTCTGGCTTTATAGGTTCTGATTCTGCTCCCTTCCAGATATCTCTGGTCCGCTTTAACAAGTCCCAAATAAGCATCTTTCTCATTCCAAAATCTGGCAAAAGCGTATGTAGTAGGCCCCTTTTGTCGATTTCGTCGTTGAATGAAAACATCTGCTACTCTACCGTAATCTGAAAAAGCATCCCACAAAGCATGTCTAGATACTCTAAAACTCAGATTGGCAATGAAAACAGAAAAAAGTTTTGATCGCCAATCCACCAAAACACTCGCCTGACCCTTGTCGCCAAAGCTTCCTTTCACCACCATATCGACATAATACAACTTGCGATGAAGACAAACTCTTCTAATGTTTTCTGCAGATCCAAATCCAAGAAGGAAAACGAAAAGAGGGGGCAAAAAAAGATGAAACAAGAGAAGGGAATTAACAGAAAGGATTAACAAGGAAAGGAATTTAATTTCGAAGAAGAAAACTAGAATTTGATGGATATTTTCCAACGATCAGAAAGGGAGAAAATAGAGTGGAGAGGAGTGGCGGTGCTCATTTTACAAATCAATATGAGAAGCTGGACAGCTTAAACTTGAATGTATTATGTATCCAAAGCGAACTCCTAAATGGATCATAAGTTTTTATGGGAACTAGTGACTTGCCCGCGCGATACCGTGGGATGGTCTGGATATTTTTGTGTTTATCAAATTGCCTATATATTTCTGTGTTTATCTAGCAATAAAACCCAATTTTGCCCAATAAAAAGGGCCAGGGCCCAAAGGAAAAAAAAAATTAATAGTGAAATGTTATCATTAGGATAACAATTATTCTTCTTAGATATACACAAAAAAGTCATAAGCTCAAAGTCTATAAGGCAAGCACCATATAAAGATAATATATCATATACGCAGAGAAAGTGATATGTACCAACATGGGATTGGATCAAGTGGTAAGCAGTTTGTTTCAGTTTAAGAAGGTTTCAGGTTCGTAACCTTACGTACGTAACCTCTCTGGGTAGACTCACGCACCAAAAACCAGGTAAACGACTAGAGTCGTATCCGGATTAGTCAGAACAAAGTTTTGGATACCGGATGGGTTAAAAAAAAGGACATGTAATTCTTGCATTGTCTTTTAATGGTTTGAGTAAAAGTAACATTATACTAAAAAAATAATCAGAATAGTAACTTAACTTAGTAACTTAACTTCTCTTATAGTACAAGATATTTACGGGCCCCCGTTAGCCAGACACGTAAATTATCTAGGCACAATTCTCAAATCCAACCTTTAAGCTAAATTAGATGCTTCAATTCTATGAAAGATTTCATGCTTGTTTATCTCATAATTAAAGAAGCAATACAAATTGCAATTGCCAAGATGATAAATAAATGTTTTTTTTTTGGTGATAATAAATAAATGCTTTTGAAGTATATGTACTTTACCAGCCTTTGTCCAGTTTCATCCCGAATACCTGCTGAACCAGATGCATAATTAACACCTTTGAGAATACTTTCAGTGCCATTTACTTTGGCGAAAGGAGGAATATAATCATTGAAGCCCAGAAGCTTAACTGTCATCATATATATATATAAACAAAAAATTTTAAGACAGTGAAATGACAAGATTAAAATATCAATAAAATTCAGAATGTAAAGAAGAAAATTTAACTAATAAAATCTTGAATGTTTGGGCCATTGCAAAACCTTCCGGTCGGACCTTCGGGGAAGTCAATTCCATACGGTAGATAATTTGCTTTGCCTAATGTTGCAAGGTTATTATTGTTCCCATTATCAGATAAAGAGTCACCAAAAATAAAGAAGCAGGGCACTTGAGGTTCTGCATTACCCCAATTTATTGTTATAATGAGTAACAAAAATGAAATGGGCAGTTGCTGCAGCCAAAACGGCATAATATTAAGCTTAGAATATGAAAAACAATGGGCAAAAGGGAAAGGGAAACAGAAAGAGAATAATTTAGGAAGGATAATTAAGGGAAGCTAAAAGAAGGTACTAATGGCTTGGAAAGTATAAAGCAAGAGAAAGTATATATATATATATATATATATGCTAAGAAAGAAAACAAATTATGGTGGTTATTTGGAAAATTATAATGAGTTTTAGTTACAAAACTGGAATTTGTCAGCCAAATTAAGTCCCCTGCTGTTTAGGTTAGATCTAGCCAGCAAATGGCCAATGATATGACTTTTTTTTTGTTGATAAAGTTTGGCCAATGATATTAACCAAAGTATAAATATAGAGTGATGGAAGAAATAAATGCTTGCTTGCTTGGTGGTTCCAACTTCCACTCTTGTTTATTTGTTAGATGTAACAGAACTTGAAGTCTTGAACTAAAATTTCATTTTCTTTTGGTTACAAAATTAAATCTCATCTATTGGTTTTCCAGCAATTATTGAAAGGCCACCTTCTTTGAAGCTTACACAGCAAATTAGTTAATTAATCATACCAGATTAATCATACTTAGATTTCTTGCCCACGCTTCGGAGTGGGTTTTAGATTGTCAAAACATTTATGTTTGTAGGTTGTAAGGAAAAGAGAGATTGATATCGGTGGAGATAATTCAATCAGAAATATGAGGATTTTGCAGTAATTTGAATATGTAAAGATTAAATGTCAGATATCAGATATTATTAGCTTATATATAATTTTGTAGTATTATCTTGTAAAGTCCGCGTTGAATTAATAGCTATATATTTGGTTTGTTGTGTAGAGACCAGTTGAGAAGTGTTGAGGATTTACATGTGAGGAAACATCCCACATCATAAAAGGATGGATTGTTTGAGTGGCATATATACATGAAGGACCCAAGAAACCATCAGTCTAGTCTTTTGGGTTCGGATTGGTGTCCGACATGTATATTGGCTGCTCGGTGGGCCTTGTTGAAGCAGATAGGGCTCGAATTCCTCTCCCAACAAGTGGTATCAGAGCTCGGTTAGACTCGATCAGTGTGACCCATGAGCACGGTGAACCTGATGTGACCATCCAGGGGTGTGCAATTGTAGAGTGTTCGTAGGTTGCACCACTCCATGGTTAAGTCTTGGATGGCTGATAATTGGCTTAAGACTTGATGGGTTGAGCCGCACGGAGAGAGAGATGAGGACTCACATGTAAATCGGAGGAGATTGTTGAGGATTTACATGTGAGGGAACATCCACATCATAAAAGGATGGGTTGTTTGAGTGGAATATATACATGAAGGACCCACTGAATCTAAGCTTTTGGGTTCGGATTGGTGTCCGACATGTATATTGACTGCTCGGTGGGCCTTGTTGAAGCAGATAGGGCCCAGATTCCTCTCCCAACAAGAAGGACTGCATTTCACAGTAAGATGTTTTGATAGCTTCCACAATTTCAAAAAAAAATTGAGAAATATTATATTGAACTCATCGTATGTTTATATGTTCTGAATCTTATGATATGGTCCTTGTAAGTTGTAAGTCCACCAATGGCTTGATCAATAATTACAAAGCTACCTGAATCTGTAAACCTGATAACATTGGAAAATATATCATACATGTGGTAGCTTCTAATTTAATGCTAATCTTGGACATGAGCAAATACATAGCCCAAATTCAAATTGAGACTCAATCAATGCTTAAGATTAGAGAGCAATTAAAATTATATCCAAATATTACATCTATTTTAGTGTATTAAGGAAATGAGAAAGTATCGGTTCATACAAAAACTATTTAGAGAAGGGGAAAGAATATTGATGAAAAGAGAAGTCAAGGTAAACAAAATTTGTGTTCTCGGTACAAAGCTATAGACTTCATCAGTTGGGTGTATCCATGGGTTCGGGCCATTCCCTCCGATATGATTGAGTGGTCGCAAAGCCATTGTATTTTCTTCTGCAAACATTAATGGTTAGCTAAGATTGATGATCAATCCACTTACATCATGGACAGCTATTTGGAGTACCTGGACTTGATCGTTCTTGACTGAAAAACAATCAAACAAATGCATCAGCAACGACAATCTCATTTCTAGAAAAGGACCCAAATAATGTTGCTTGTGATGATGATTTACCTCATCTAAATATAGGCATGGGGCTCAATAATTATGTATAATATAGGCATGGGGCTCATAAATGGAGTGCCTTATCTCACTTTCTAATCCCACCCCCTAGCATCAACAGTTTCATTAATCTAATAGCAAATTCCGATGAATCAAACTAAAAATAGAAATTGCATATTATAAGAAACATATATATTCTGCATATTATTGGAAACATAGTTCAGGTTAATTGGAAAGGGGGGAAAGCAAGGAAGTATCTAGCATATACCTCAAACAACGCAGGCTGGAATACATATAAGTATAAATAACACCTGAAAAGCAAAACAAAAAAAAATATAATGAAAGAAATTAGTAATTGAAAACTTTATTACATGATTGCATCTACACATGACTAACCAAATTTCGAATTAAGCAAGTAAATCACAATAAAAGGAGATAGAGAGGGAAGTGCAGAAATTTAACTAACATAAATTTAAAATTGTATATTTGTTTGGTATGATCATGTGATTTCTCATCTGTATAACCAGAGCAAAATATCATATGTGAAAGGCAATTGAAATGAAAATTTTCAAGAGACCAGAGAGAGATGATAGAGAGATATTGAGATTTACGATACAACTATTCAATTTTTTATGTCAGTCAAAGCTCTTATTAAAGAAACCTTGACTTACCTTTGTAATCTTATAATAGGTTTTAGTAATGGAATATTGCCAATTTCTCTAGCTATGTGATTAAATTGCTAATGAAGAAATGAATAATTAAATGAAGGATACTAATGCTCCAAATGAGGCCTTGGCTAGAAATTCAAAAAGGGCATCCAGAGTTGTGGAATAACTAATAGAACACAGTTGTGCTACACACACAATTAACCAGAGTTATGGAATAGCAAATACGTAAAGGACATCATGAAACAACATAAAAAATATTTTGATATATTTAGGGCTTAAGCAACATGATGGCTTCACAACATTAAGTACTATGCAGACTTTAATGAAAAGCATAGTTCCAAACCAAAAGATCAAAGGATAAATTGCCAACTGAATAAGAACAGTTATACATTACAGAATATAAACCAACTAAGAGAAATATGAGATGTGAACTTACAATTCACCTTTTGCCTTCCACTCCCAAAAACGCATTTGAAAATGCCAACTAAAACCAAAGAAAGCCCTGAAAATGCCAAATAAAAGGAAACTTTTATGAGGAAATGAAAGTGATCATGGGAAAGAACCTGTTGTGGATGATTGAATAAAATTGCTCATTAAATTCATAATTTTAGGATTATTGTTGCTGTTAGATTCCAACTTTACATACATACATAATATAAGATTTCAGCAACAAACTTAAATAGTTTCAAATTAAGAATCTATAGTATCTAACCTATGACCAACAATGAAACAGACAATAATGTACTTTTCTTCCTCCAATTTATTCCTCTTCTCACCTGATTTTAGTAAGTTTTAGGAAGGAAAAACAACAACAAATTTCATTCAGCAATAAAATTGACATAATAACATTTTGAAAACAGGGAACTGGGGTTAAGGAAAGCAAACAGTAGAAAGACTGAATCCAACCTTGTGGCATTCCATGTAGCATGAACTGAGGCATTTCTTTTCTGCTACTAAAAGCAGCATTAATTCTTATAACCATCAGATACCTTTTCTTCCTAGGCATATCAGCTATATTCATATTTGCTGATAATGGAGAACCACCAAGTAAGGATTCTTGTGCTGCACTTGCAGCAGCTAATTCAATGTCCTACATTAAAAACAATATGATAAGATTGTCCATCGTGCCACAAACAAATTGAATCAAGCATAAAGTAGACAAAAGCACCACTCACTATTGATCTTACCTCCACAATTATGTGTTCAGGAGACCAGTAGGTCCTATGCCATGTCCACCACCTCCATGTGGAATGCAAAATGTTTTGTGGAATGCAGAATGTCAGTCATGCTCTTCATTCCCTCAAGGTCTTTTCTGGGGACAAATGATGAAATTCAAGAGAGATGAGCACACAAACAATACCATAACACATGATGAGTAATAAGTTCTGTGATGAGCATATAGACAATGAGATGAGAGCTATTTACAGATTTAGTTCAATTAGCGTGCATGGACATTTTCTATAGCTCTTATCTTGAATAGTTGCCTTCCATAACATAGTCACCTCACTAATTTTTCACTTTGAATCTTTGAAGTAGATTATAGAGAAAATACTGAATAACTGTCATCCATTTCAGAAGCTGCAACAAAACTTCATATAATAGCAAGAAATACTAACATGGAGAACTAACTTGCTCAAAAAGACCAAGACCAATGCCTTCCAGTTTCTTTAGCAAGATAAACCCTAACCTATAAAACAAAAATCTGACAAAACAAAAGCAAAAAGGAGCCACAAAAGGTTACAATGAAGAGATAAGAACAAAGCATCTGATTATAAAAGTAAATCATATTCATATTCATGTGCATATCAAGGAGTCGGAAACAATACTCACCTACGACAAGGAGGCTGATGTTAAATACATAGTCTTAATTGAAAGGATCAAACACAGTTTAAAGAACTTTAAATTTGAGGAACTTAATTTTGCTAATCTGACATTGCAGGTTAATGACCCTCTCCATGGCTTTTAGTCATTGCAAGCTTTTATATGTTTTTTTCCACTTACATAAGACAAATCAAAAAGATCAAAAATCAAATCAGTCACATGAGGCAAAAATAAAAAATCAATTGAAATGGCAAAAAATCAAATAGGAATTGAAAAAAGAAAGGCAACCACCACTTCCATACTTTCAGAGTGTCTTACCCCATTTTTCTCAAATGATGGCAGGTATATGCATTTCCCTTCTTCATTTCTTCTTAATCCTATCTGTCAACGTGAATCTCCATAATAAAAAATTAAAAATATCAAATCTGACCAATCTAACTATGTAGGCAACAGAGGCATAATCGGCTCAATAGAAATGAAAGGCAAAAACTAAGATTAGGAGGAAAGCAAATTACCTATATTTATGTTGAGCCTGGATATGGAGGGAAGAATTCAAACCGAAAAGCTTTGGGTTTCTGTCTCGCATGCAGAAACTCATTTATGTTAAACCTGAAGAAAAAAGTTTGAAAGATTTCAAAAGAAAATTTGTGCAAGATTAGAATAACAAAACATAAAATATAAAAATAAGAACATATTAACCCGAAAATCTCAAGCTAACCGAAACTCCTTGCTCTCTTCCCTTCCCTCCCTAACCTGCAAAAAAGGAAGGAAGAAAGTCAGAAAGGAAATGAAATCGAGTCTAAAATTTAAATAAAGAAAAATTAGTTTCAGCCGGATCAACAAAAACCCACCGAGACGAATCAAAAACAGACGTACGGGGTTAAATGATAAGCTAAAAGAAAGGAAAAACTGAAAAATGACTGACCTTAAAATTGGGTTGTTTCTTTCAAAATGGGGTCAACATTTTCCGATTGAACACGCGTAGATCTCGGCCGGAACGGCTTGAAGGTCGCCGGAGTTCCCTCCCATGGTTGTTCTATCGTCCCCCTACTGGATCCGGTTTATACACGTCAAAGTCAACCTATTATGGGCCTGAACGGCCTGAATATGGCTGGACGACCTATTCGTTTTTTTGTGTTAACAAATTTAAAGAGTGGAAAATGGGGATTAGAAAGAACAGAAAAGAAAGAAAGGAAGGGAACAACAGCAAAGATGAGAGGAAATAAGAAATAAAGAAAGAAAGGAGAAGCTAAGAAGAAACGGAGAAGAAAATACTCTGAAAAAAAAAGAGAGAATATGAAAAACAAAACTAAAACCTGCAAAAAGAAGATTGCAAGTTCCAAGGGTAAAAATAAGCTCCAACTGAAAAAGAAGAAAAACACTCCGCGACAATCACTCAATAAATGTATCTCCATTTTGACTGACTTAGGCTGCATTTAGTAGAACAGTGCGGTAGCGGTGCGATTGACACTGTTTAGGTATTGTACAGATGAGATTATTAGGTATTGTACAGATGAGATTATTAGAGCAGCGATTGAAACGGAGATTACAATTAAGGCTCTGTTTGACCGGTGCACCGATTCACCGGCCGGTGCACCGATTAAACGGCCGGTGAATCGGTGCACTAAACACGACCTTAATAAAAAAAAACGGTGAGATTTTTGTAGGAAGTTGATTCAAGTTGGTTGGCTTGCTTATAAACACGACCTTAATAAAAAACCTGTGAGATTTTTGTAGGAAATTGGTTCAAGTTGGTTGGCTTGCCTATGTGAGCCGTGCCGCTTATCTCAAGAGAAGTTATATAAAATGGCTAAGCCAAGCCAATAATCATTATATAATGATTTATATATCAACCAAGCCAACTCACTCAATCACACAACAAACCCTCAACTTTACCGACAACATTTATATATAATATAAAATATAATATTTATATATATATATAATATATATATATAGTCAATATATTAACCAAGCCAAAAATCAATATTTTATTTAATATTCTATACTAATCAAATATATGTAATATGGGTAATTGGTTATTAAATCAAACTAAAATTAAGCATGGTCAACCATGAGTATGACAATCAAATTCTACACTAATCCAACAAAACTAAACCCTAATTAAGTATGCTAAAAACTCCAACCTCAAACCCAACAATCATTTAGGTAGCAAAAGAATTGAATGACTAATCTATAACTATAACTCAATCTAATTATGATTAGCACACAAAATAATTTAAAATTAATAAGAAAATTAAGACTATTATTATAATCATAAGTTAAATTAACAATAAAAAATTTTAAAAATAAAAATTAAGTCTAAATTACTTAGACTACAAATTCTAAATCGAATGGACTATTATTATTTAGACTATTATTCTAAATCAAGACTATGGTTTAAATCAACAATATCAACAATAAATAATAGAATTATATATATAGCATGTCACTCTAACCCTAAAAAAATTATTCGAAACATGATCACTAAATCCAACTAAAATTAAGTATGATCAAATCAATTACTCTACAATCACATGCAACAAAAAAACATAATAATCAAATATGTAGTTTGTCTAAGTTGACTTCTAAATCAAACTAAAATTAAGCATGTTGATGACAATTCTACACCAATCCAACAAAACTAAGCACTAATTTTATTTTATTTTTGGTAAAAACCCAATACAAAAAATCAAAACTAAGCACTAATTAAGTATGCTAAAAACTAAACCAACTTCTAAATACTAAGGGAGACAAAAAATGACATGACATGAAATGTAAACCCTAGCCATGACATGACAAACCCTAAGTGAGATGAAGCCAAACCCTAACAAACAATACAAACCCTAAGTGAGATAATAGAAACCCTCAAAAAACACATTAAACCCGAGGTGAGATAAAAAGGAAAAACATGAACAACCATATTCACCCTTGTCAACTACATCAAATTACATGAAAACCAATGGTGGAGGGCAAAAAAGAATGAAATGCCAAAATTATCCTTGAGTCTTATATTGGATGCCGAAATTGCCCTTAAGACTTAGACGAAATAATAAAAAAACCAATGGCAAAAAGACAAAAAGACCATGCAAATATAGTACCCAATTGAATGTGGTGAAAGTCCTTATTGGTTTTTTGGTAATCCATACTTCAATTATTATTGTTTGTTATATATATTACATAATACTAGTTTTAACTTTCATGTGCGTTGTACGTGATCCAACATGTTTCGATTAAATATTTTTATGAAATTTTGATAACTATCCTATTAAATTTTGATAACCACACTATAAAATTTTGATAACATAACTATGAAATTTTAATAAGCCTTCCTATTAAATTTTGTAACCTTCCTATGATTTTTGATAACCTCCCTGTGAGATTTTGTTAATCTTCCTATAATTTTTTTTGATACCATAGTATGAAATTGGGACAATCTCTCTATAAAATTATATATCATTATCAGGTTGAACTCCTCTAAATAGTACTATATAAATCATTTATATTAAGCTCTTCCATTCGCAGATCGAGTTCGTCCGTTCAGTCATAAAAAACATATAAAATTCATATTGAACTCCTCCATTTAATAGTATATACATATACATATTCGAATTGAGCTCCTCCACTCGGTAGTATATAAAGCATGTTATCACACTGAGTTCCTCCATCCAACATTCCTTCACATAGCATATTATCGATTTGACCTCCATTCATTCAACATTACTCCAAATGGTACATTATCAGTTTGAGTGCTCTCATGTTCATCAACCTTCTATGGAGCATATTGTTTATTTGAGCTCCTTCGTTCGATATTCCTCCACGGAGTACATTATCAGCTTGAGTTCTCATATCCACCACCATTCTTAGAGCGCACTCTGCTACTCAATCCTAAAAAATTGAGCACTCCCCATTTCGGCATTCATGGCATATTCATCTCACATAGTACCATACAGTTCGACAAAGGGGCGCATTACCAAATCGAGCATTCTACGACTCAACACTCTCCACATGGAGTATACATCTAGATCGAATACCTTTACGTTCGACACTATCGAGTTATGCGACCAGTAAGGCTGTTTAGCTTAGATCATCCCAACTTGCCCACCTGACGCTTAGTTTCACAGCCGTTTGTGCAATCGTTTTGGAACTGCTCTTATACCTAAGGGGCAATGTTAAGCCCATATAAAACGGCCCAAAGCCACACTATATATATATATATATATAGAGAGAGAGAGAGAGAGAGAGAACTACTCCACACATAAGGTAAAAAGTTCATTATCTCCACTCTTTAGATCTTAAGTCCTCTAAACACCTTAAGACCCCACTAACTTCAGTATCTCCAAACACATTAATATCCTACTAACTCCAATATCAAAGAGAATTTTCTCTAGACAAAAAAACTCGAGGCCCATATTTCATGGTCCGCTCTATATAGATTACACGAACTTCTCTTTTTGATTGATGAGTCTCTCTTTCTAAGAAGTTTCAACAGCTCACGTTTAACCCTTGTCCTTAGTGCATTTAACCTCCAATCTCATTGTAATATAATCATCTCTTCTAGTTGTGGGAAAAATATATGAAATTCACAATCTTGCAACGGTATAAATTATCAAATCACACAATATAATTAATTTATTTTATGTTTCCAATAGAACAATGTTGAAAAAAGTGTTATGTAACTCAAATATCAAAGGAAACACTAAATTTAAAGGATTACGCAAGAACATGGCATGATAATTCAGACACCTTCACCTAAGACCTAAATTTCTTTCCCACTTTCAAACTTGGAATTTTTTTTTAATAAGAACAAAAGCAAACAATCATCAAAATTTGTACATAGTTTAAAATTTCAACTACTTTGAAAAATTGTTTTAAGAAATCATCAAACATAGTATTGAAAAAAATGAAGAAATTAAGTTAAAAAGAGTAATGAAGGAAAATGAAATTCCCAAAGCATGACAAAAAGTTATCAATACCATACCGAGACAGTAGTTTTTTTTTATAACTGCAAAAATAACAGGAATTTTTAAATAGAAAAAGAAAAATTCAAACTCTTTTCATGGCCATTGTACCTTATGGACATACGTTTAAGAAAAATGATACCAAAATTACAAATGCAACAATCATTTATTTATCATCATCATTTTTTTTGCTACATATTTATTATCATTGTTAATAATGTGGATAAGTAGTTAGAAATATATTTGAAATAGTTTGAGTAAGATTTAAACTTAAAATTAAATCATAAATAAATAATAAAATATATAGTAGAAATTGGGTTGGCCAATAATAATATAATAATATATATATAAAACATAAAAGTCTAATTTTAAGTAATGGCAATTTAAAAAAAAAGTAATGGCAATTTAGAAATATTTTTGAAAAAAAGAATACAATTGGAAAACATAAAGTTTCCCATCAGTCATACATTTATATATATTATAGATATAGATTTGGAGAAACAATTGATTTTGTCTCATTTCGCTCAGTAGATTCATTAGGCCCGTTTGAATCCATGAAGCCCAAATTGTCAAACCAGATATCTTGAAGCCTAAATCTGATATTATTAGGTTAAATTCGTTAATATGGAAACCCAAAGAAGGAGTCCAAGTCCAATAAGTAATTATTATTCAACTCTGATGCAGCATTGTTAAAATCTATTTAAAAGAGGACTTTTTATGAGCAGTTTTGGAAGAAAAATCATAACATTTTGATTCATAACTAGAAAAATGCAAATCAGGTACCATTGAAAAGAGGATTCCAAGATCTACAACTTTTATGTTACCTCGAGACCTAATTCTACCATTCCGATGGACGATTTTGCCCTTGAAATATCTAGACAGAATTGTTCTTCTCCTAAACCGAATCGAAGAATGTTTGGACGAAAATTCAGATATTAAAGATGATATGGAGCATTCCTATTGGCCACGTTGGATCCTAATTCATGAGGATAATCTAAATTTATATTATTGTAGTAATAGAATAATTAAAATATCATTTAATAATGACAATTTAGAAATATATTTGAAAAAAAAAAGAGTACAATCGAAAAACATAAAATTTCTCCTTATTCGTACTTTTATATATAGTATAGATAAATGCATATTGAGTGGCTATATAAAGAGCACGTCGTTGAAGCCTATAATACATACACAAACTTTGAAAACAAGGAATTCTATAATTTTTTTTTTTCACAAACACAACGACATGATATATATATATATTTTTGATAGGGAGATAGTATTATTATTTAGATAAAATAATAGAATTACAGTAACAACACAAGTTATGAACCCTTCCAAGTAGACAGCGAAACACCTTGCCAAAAAAAAAAAAAATCAGGGAGTCCAAAACAACTTCTAGGCAATATAAGCAAACAACCAGACAAAACAGAATGAAGAACGACACAACAAAAAAAAAAACAAAATCAAATAAAGCGGTACAAATAAAGCAATGACATGATATTTTATTTATATATTAAAACTTATCAGTACAAAAGGATGTTTTAGCTACATATATAACGAGTTGCTATCGCATTTATTTTATCAAAATGAATCAGGGGATAAAACTCAGACTGACATTCACTCCATACAGTAGAGCTCTTAGTAGTAGTAGCAAGTCATGCCAAAAAGTCAGCTAGCTACAAAATTACATTCTCTATAAACAATGGACATAGTAACTTCAGCTAGTCATTGCACAAGGTGGAGTATCTCCTGTCTAGGAAGTGCCAGCTGGGATGAAACTGTCCCTACCCTATAAAACATTTGTACAGTTAACAATGAATGACTCTCAATTTGCAGATGCGAAAGTCCAATATCCTTATTTTCAGTCTTGAACTTTACTGCTTGCATTTTTGCCATACAATTGTTAGTGATGCCAAGATAAGTAGAGAAAGTAGTAACCATGTCACCCTTTTAATCACATATCCAGCAAAGCCACGACTCCCCCAACAAGAGCCATCACAATTTAACTTGAAATAAGGAGACTTTGGTTACCTGGTTTGATGCCAAAGAATGATAATAATAAAAAGTTTTGTTGATTGCTTATTTTTTTTATGGAGAAATTATTAGGTGAGTCAAACCCAACAAGTCATATATCGATCCTCCCAATAAGATCAAGCCACATAAGCTTGTACTGCCATATGATCTAGACCCTACCATTTTTGCCTAACTGCTTAGTTAAATTGCTCCTGTTAATTCCAACATTTTCCTCTTGTTAATGCCTTTTCCTTGAAAAAAAGAAAAAAAAAAAAGAAACACAATTTTTCTAACAAAAACCAAAATCCACAAAGTTGTGTATAACTTGAAACTGCTATATCGATTTTGTTTTTATTGTTGATATTACGGTTAACTCCCGTTTAAAGCCAAAAGCCAAGAGAAACCAAACCCTTTTCAATAATAGTCTAAAATCAAGAGATTTACCTTAAAAATCTTCATACTTATAACTAGAGGTTAAATCTGGATTTAATTTGTTACCTTAATTATTAGGAGGGTCAAGTTGGAAGATCAAATTGGAGGGTCAAAATTTTTTTTCATAAATTTAGCTTTTGGGTCCTTCATGAAGCCGTAAATCATGCAATCATCTTTTAACCGACATTAACTTTGATTGGACATGTGGATCGAAAATTATATGGTATTAAATAGACCGACAATCGAACCCACCAAATTTGGGAAGCATTTTCCTTTATTGAAACATAAAAATTAACTTTTGACTCCTCTATGAAAGTTGTAGATCATGAAATTACCTTTTAATAGGCACCTGAATCACCTTAATTGGACAAATAGAACAAAAAAATAAAAATAAATAAAGTTGAAGCGCTAAATCGGTTAAGATAAAATTAGTAAAGGACTAAGTAGTATAAAGTAGAAAATATGCTTGAATAACTTTAATTGGACATGTGAATCGAAAATTATATGATATCAAATAGACCAGCAATCAAACCCACCAAATTTCGAAAGCATTTTTTTGAATTAAAACATAAAATTGGCTTTTGAGTTCTTAATGAAAGTTATAGATCATGAAATTATCTTTTGATAGACACTTGAATTACCTTAATATAACGAATAAAAAAAGAATAAAAAAAGAATATAAAAATAAAGATGAAGTGTCAAAACGATTAAGATAGAATTTGTAAAGGATTAAATAGCATAAAGCAAAAAAGTATGGATGATTTGATAAATAATCCAAGCAAAAAAGTGGTTGTTGGTGAAGATTGAGACTCACCAAGAATAGATTTTTTGCAAAGTTCAGAAAATGCACTTAATTGTTTGCTTAAATAACAAAATAACCAATGATGAAATGACCTAACTACCCTTTCTCATTTGTTCTTCAATTCATGAGAAGAGAGGGTTAGACCGATTTTTTGGTCATTTCATTTCTTAATCTTATTGTTTTGTATTTGTATAATTTCACTTCTTACTCTTATTGTTTTGTTGATGGAGACGAAACATAAAAATTTTCTCTTGAGCCCTTCATGAAACTCGTCAATCAAATTAAGCTTTCGGGTCCTTCATGAAAGTCCTATATCATGCAATAACCTTTCAACCGACACTTAAATAACTTCAATCGGACTTGTGGACAAAAAATTATACGATCTTAAATAGACCGTTAATCAAAACCACAAAGTTTCGGAAGCATTTTTTAGAATTAAAACATTAAAATTGCCTTTTAAGTTCTTCATGAAAATTGTAGATCATGAAATCACCTTTTAATAGACATTCGATCACCTTAATCGGACATATAGAGCAAAAAATACAAAACTAAAAGCCAACGCGTTAAATCGTTGAACCTATAATTGTAAAGGATTAAATAGCATAAGGCATAAAAGTATGAGGATCATTAGATAAATAATCCAACCAAAAGATATTAGTTTATGGAGAATGAGACCCACAGATAGTAATTTTTTGACAAAGTTCCAAAAATACCCTCAATCATCAACCCAAATAACGAAAAACCGAGCATGAAAGTACCGAAATACTCTTAATTTGTTCTTAGGTGAATGTGGTGAGGTTATTTAAGCAGTTTTTTGGTACTTTCACCTCCAACTTTTATTGTTTTTTATAATTTACTCTATCTAAACATTAGGCAAAAATCTATATATTTGCCCCTAAAAAATTAATAAATATGACCCGTCAAAAATAATTCCTAGCTTTGCCCATACTTAGAGATCTTTCCCCTCAAAAAATAGAGGAGAATTACAAATAAGGGTGGTTTTCCACTAATATTTACAAGAAGGACAGCCCACGCTTGCACTGTAGGCATTTTTAGATTTCGTTCGTAATTGTTGAACGCATTAGATATATATTGCATCATTGTTCTATTATTTTTCAATTCATGTAAAGTTGTAAATACTTTTGGAAATAATTTGTCATTTATATAAATGAGTTAATTCTGTGTAGTGAAGGAGCAGGGGAAAACTTGTATCTATAAATTGAATCTACTGGCAGTATTTGCAATGGGGATTGATGATATTGTAGGAAATTATAGTTGACATAATTTCATAAATCAAAAGTAACTATTTCCCGAGTTCATATAAATTATGTCCTTTCTTAGAAATATACTCTAATTCTAAAGGCAAATAACTTAAATAATTAGAGTTAAAACTAAAAGAGATAAACATATCCTCTAATTCAAAAGGCCGTGCTTTCCATTTCTTCAATACCTTGGTGGTTTGGTGATTCAACCTGTTGGATTTTTCTTAAGATAGTTAGAAGTTGTAGGCATATAAAAGTAAATGAAATTAACACATCCGAATGTTCATATTGCGTACCTCTCATATAGTAATGGCTTTCTAAAGTTTCAGTAAGTTGACTCTGATCTCATTTTCGGTGTGCACTATTTGTTAGAAAGAGGGATTTCTGAGATTTTAGAAGAGTCAAATCCCACCGCTATATATAACCCAGAAGATTCATATATATCACTTGTCGGTATGCAATAATAGAGAAAGTACAAACATCATAAACCGTATTTCCTAAATAAGAAGCCAAGTCTAAATCAATATTAAAGAACAAACACAACAAAGGTGATTTTTTTCCACAGTACTTTTATTGAAAGCAGCATACATATAATAGAGAAAGAACAATTATTATAAACCCTATTTCCAGAATAAGAACGAAGTGTAAATCAATATTAAAGAACAAACACAGCAAAGGGAGAGTTTTCCCACAACATTTTATTGGAAAATAATACTCCCTCTGTCCCATATTATCTGTCCACTTCTATTAGGGGAAAAGTGGACAGATAATATGGGACGGAGGTAGTACATAATATCATCAATATTAGCAAAAACATGTAAACAATTTTTTCCCTTATTCCTGCAATTAAGGTCTTAATTTGTGCTGAAGACTATTCATGTAATTGGAATGAAGTAATGTAAGTAACAATAAAAAATTTTGATTGTTAGACTCAAATAAAAAATATTTCACTATAATTTCATGTTAGACTCAAATAAAAAAAATTCAATCATTAAAGGTGGCTTTTCTCTACTTCTAAGTCAGATACTGAACTTGTCTTCTAGTTTGTCATCAAGAATTCTAATTGATTCTTTAAAGAGATTATGGTAATTGGAAATCAGTGACTATTACAAAAAAAAAAAACCCAACAACAGTAAGCAAACCATAAGCAAATATCCAGAAACAAAAAATAGCAAATAAAAAAAATTCTACCTCTTAATACATAGAAGTGAAGAAATTCATATCCCGATACTAAAACTTGATATGCCTAAACATCAAGCAAAACGTAATCTTCCTCAAGTCACGATTCGAAACGGTTTTCACCAATTTACGCCCTCGAGAAAGAATTTTCTGCTAAGTGGACTTTAGAAAACAATTCTAATGTGAAATTCCCAGAGAAATAACAATAAATAAAATATAGAATTTGAAATTAATAATGATCCAAAAACATTGCTAAGTCTTAATATTCTTATCCATAATTAACGTGCAAGTAGGAATTATTTCTTCCTCAACATCTCTAGCCTAGAAGGACCATTCCAACTACACAACAGTTATCGAATAAACAACAAAAGAGTTAAAAATTATTATACCATTTCAATTGAGGAAGTAATAGTTTCACGATCAATTAAAATAACTGGTATAAAAAGAAGTATATGTGGGTTTTCTTAACCTGTCATTTGTTCACTGCAGTGGCTAATTTCCTAGGAGTAGTAGTTGAACATTTCCTGCATATCTTGATACTTATATGATCATCTTACCCTCTCATAATAAATAGGCATTCAGTAAATCCATTTTCCAACAGGTTTTCACTATGTAGTATAATATATTCAATTAAACAAATGACTTGTTTACTTCATATTTGAAACCTATTTGAAAATGATAGAGATAAATCAATTAAGTTGCTTGCAAACTCAATTCTATATGGAGACTCAGTTCATAATTAAATATTTCTTGTAGACTTAGTTCTTTTCTGTTAAATTCTATTCTAACTAAATATTGAGTTTTATAAAATAATAGTCTTATAGTTTCTGTAATAGTTCTAAGGGTTCTAATTTAGTGGAGCGAATAGTGGATAAACAATAAACTCAACTAGCTTTCAAATGAAGAAAAATAATAATAATCTAAGCGAAATCAAAATGTATGTAGTCCTTCAGAGGGCAAATACTCTTAAATTCAACATTATTGAAGAAGTATCAATATCAGAGAAAATTCCATTCAATCAAAAACTATTCGACGCCATTGATATCATACCTGGAAAATTTAAGGAGGCACAGCAAGGCAAAGCAAACATTGTAAACAAACTGGTGTTTTCCTCTAAACCCATTATATAATAGACTTGAATAGTTAAATTAATCTCTTTTCGGCTATCCATCTAATTAAATCAAACCCTCATAAACTAAATATTAGAAGTGAAAAGGGATGAACTGAACAGCAAATTGCAGTAATCTATATATCATATTAGAGAAAGCAGTGGAAAACAACATGCAGCCAAATTTGTTAAGAATAACAAAGAAAAATATTTAATAATAGGTAAAAGAAGATAGGAGAGTCAATCATATACAAACCTTGTTGATTAGTAAGGCCATACAGCCTAGTCTCCGTTGTGAATTACACTTCTGAGAGTTGAAGTTGAGGCCTTTTGTGTTCTGCTAGAGCTTGAAAAAGAAAAATAAATGTGGTTTTTAGAGAAAAGAGAAAGTGTGTGATCAAAGGGAGCGCACCCCCTGGACGGTAGTTACCCTAAACCATTATTCTAATCAATCAAAATCCCAGGAACATACACTCCTAAAGTCAATAAAATAAATTGACAAAACACAAAACTAATGTGGCATTTCGAAGAGAGGGACGAGGGAAGTCAGTAAGAGGAAGGATCCTAGGACTGAGATAAAAGAAATTTTGTCCAATTTGTTTCTCTAGGGACATTAGAAGAAATGGGAAAAGACAAAAACCAAAAAGCCTTGGGAAGAAGAAAGGGAGGGAGGAGGAATAGTTTAGTGATTTGGAATCTCTTAGGAAACAAAGAGATGGTTAGAGAATTTTATTTTAGGCACAAAAAGTATTAATTGCATTTTCATTGATACTAGATTAAAAAACGTCAGTGCACCTAGATAGCCAAAATTCCAAATGCTTTCATGAGCAAAGACTCTTCGAATTACGGCAGAAAAACGAACCGACGAAAGGCAATTGCAGAAACCAAACTATATGTTGGGTAGAAAATTTGAAAATTAATAAACAAATGGAGCCTATCAAATCAATGTGTTTGGGTCGGATGCTCCAACAAAAGACCCAGAAATTCCAACAATTTTTTACCGGAAACCGGAGGTCAAAGCTAAAAACTAAGGAAAATGGTGGAAGTAGCACCAATTACACCCCTATGATAAAATGACATATAAAGACAATGCATTTCAAGAAAAAATGTTAAGTTTAGAAGGATATTTAAGTAATCAACCATGTGAGAAAAGACAAAAACTCATTCACATGATCACATCTAATTAATTCAATATTAATTAAACAAATAAAAGACAATTAATGTCGTGTTAATACAAAATAAGGTAGAATTTACATTAAAAACCAAACACATTAACCTAACAATATTATGATCCAAAGGACTCTTAAGTAATTAGCTAAATTGAGAAAAGACCAAAACAGGGTCAAAAAGTTCTCCCACATTAAAAGTTGACGGGAGCAAATAGTAAATTACAGAGGGTATTCAAATAAAAATGAAGACGAAAGGAAAACAGAACTGGAATGTCAGTAGTTTACCCATGAATCAACCATTATTGCAGATACATTCATAGCACCAATCCTTTGGAATTCCGACAGAGGAGTCGAACCGGTAAATCCTAATAACCACACACAATTAATATGTAATTAAAAATATTAGTCAACTTAGCTTAAAATTACTTTCAAAACCAAACACACCAAATACACACTACAACAATCATAAGGATTATTGGGTAATTAATCAAGCGAGAAAAGACGAAAATGGGGCGAGAAGGTTGTCCCTCATCGAATGTTAAAAGGAGCGTTTAGTAAATTCCAAGCGAGAAAAGACTAAAACGGAGCGAAAAGGTTCTCCCATGTTAAAAGATGATGGAAGCCTTTAGTATTTTCCAAAGGGTATTCAAATAAAATGCCACGTCCCGACCCGCAAGTCGAGCGTGAACAACCGCCGCGTCTCCTTGAACTACATGCCGCGCGTCACACGTATCCAAGGTATCGCGAAGCGTCGATACTAGATCAAAAACAATAAACACAGGAACATAGTACTCCCTCTGTCTCTAATTATAAGTCCCTTTTTTGTCAATCAGCATCAAACTTTGACCAATGATTTATAAAAAAATATATAAAATTTAATCTTAAAAAAATATGTGTTCAAAAGTTTGTAATTCAAAGTTTATAAGTGTTATTTTTAAAAATTATATTACTTTATATATTTTTTATAAACAATGGTCCAAGTTTGGTTTGGTTGGCCAAAAAGGGACTTATAATTAGGGACAGAGGGAGTATAAATTAAATACATCAGTTTAAGAACTCAGAGTAAAAGTGGAATTGTCAAAAATGTAATAATAATAATAAAAATATCCAAAAAATTAAAATCAAGTCAAATCCAAATAGTGAGTTAGTAAATAGGCACGAGGAATGACAATTAACAGGGACAATGCCAGTGGGACCCATCATGTAGTGAGAACTACCTCTAAAAGCAGTGATAACAGCCTACGCCACCGACTCGACCATCCAAGAATGCGCTAAGCCCTAACTACCCTGAAAATACAACAAGAATTGAGTGAGCCACCCTCAAAAGAGGACCAGAAGAGGGTGGGGTGCTCTCACAACCAAAACAGTTAGGAAAAACCATCAGTAATAAAAACAAAGTCATCGATCAAAACGGGTACATAAAATCCTTTATCATTTCATAAAACAAATGGGCTGCCAATAAAACCTATCTAGAGTGACCTTGGCCCAAGTCAACCTTCGGAACCGTCAGGGGCATTTCCGTCATCATCAAATAATTATTAAAAATACCATTTATTTTATTTTTCCAAACAAGCCCGTTCCCTTGACGTTAGCTTGGCTCAGGTACTGCGTGGTAGTCGCAGCACACCCAATTAGCTCTCCAATGCACACGTCAAACCGGTAAATGAATAAATATATCATGTCGGGCCTGGAGCTACGAACCATGTGGATCCAAAATGAAAGTCATGGTCCATTAAAACAAACACACCATCGCTGGGTTGCGTCCGAGACGCTCCACCAACAAGTCATACGTACTCCTAGAGCTACGTCCATAAGTCCCTGTATGCTTAAACAAGTTCTTTAAAACAAAACCAGGCTATTCATGCACCCAAAACCTTATCAAAACATTTTATAAATTATTTATATATATAAAAACAGTAATAAAACATTTCCTCAACGAGTTCTCCGTTGAGGATAGCCCACTCACAGTTTAGGAGACTCGTATACCCCCAAAGTGAATCCATGGTGAGCCTAACTGGTGTCTTGATCAGCGCCTCGACCGTCTAATTGAGAAGTACACCAACACAAGAAAACCATTAAAACCAAAATCATAGATCAAAGTCATAAACCAACGTAAAACCAAGATAATCAATCAAAATCAGGATAATATAAACCAAATCAGTCAAATAAGATAGAATAAAACCAGAAGAAACACATAACCCAGACCCACGGTCTAATATCGAGGAGTTTAACACGTCTAATTATGTCTTACAGGGTTCTAATACGAGTTTCAGACTCCAAACACACTTTCTAAAGTTTATTCGATCATATCAAGCCTCTAAGGGCAAAACTGTAATTTATCACATCAAGGGCAAATTGGTAATTTTCACATACTAGGCTATTACGGTGATTCTCTAACGTTACATGTTCAATTATCATGTTCAAATAAGCCAAACTCTTTTCTAAGGGCAAAGTTGTAATTTTACTCATTCGAGGGTAAAATGGTCATTTGCACTTATTATAGGTTCCACAACCTATATACGAATTTATTGATGTAAGCGACATATTTGAATTCTCTCATTTTTATCCTTTAGGAGTAATTTCGTAACTTGATGACCAAGGGGAAAAATCGTCATTTAGACCATTCAAGGGTAACATGGTAATATTCCCCAAAAGGGTCACTACGACAACTTTCCAATCCCAAAGGTGTGGTCTTGAAAGCTAAATACTTGCATCGCCATAACAAGGGCAAAACGGTAAACTTTATTATCGAGGGTATTTCGATCATCTTACACCCTTAGAGTATGATGACATTGCGTATGAGTTAGCTTGGTGATCCTAATCAATCGGTTTTATGTTTCCACAAATATTACCGAATAATACGTGAATTGTTCGGACTTATTAAGACAAGCAATGTAGTAGTCGGATTGTCAATTTGATCATCTAAGGGTAAATTCATAAATTACGTCACCTAAGGACAAAACTGTCTTTTCCTTCTTTAAAATTCATCTACCTAAATTAGGTAACCTAATTATATCCCAAATTTCCTTTCTTGATGTCAAAAAAAAAAAAATTATTTCCCAAATTTCCAATTTTTATTTTTATTGTTAATATTTTTTTATTCCTTTTTCTTTTTCCTTTCCTTTTCCTTTTTCTTTCTTTTTTTTCCTTCTTCCGTTTTCCATTTTTTAATTTTTTTCTTCTGGGCCTTGCTGACTGGCCCAACAGCTGGCCTGCTTGGTAGGCAGCGCAGGCCAGGCCCATGCGCTGGCCAGCAGGCCGCGCGGGCCTTCCAGCAACCTATATGGCAGCCGGCAGCCGTCCGGGAAGCCGCCGGTCACCGGAATCTGGAATTTCCAGATTTCGGCAACCCAATTTCTTGCCATTTATATATTTTTCAATTGTTTTTCAACCTTTCCAACTCCAATCTTTGCTATTTCTCACTTCTAAACAAAGATATCAACCACCCAAAACCACATAAACACATAATCAACTTCAAATCATTAAAATGCCACAAGAACAACTTCAAATCCTAACCATTCATCAATATTCTAAATAACTTACCCAAAATTTGAACTTTTTAATTCTTACTCCTTCAAGTGCTCACTATGCTTCCAAAAATCCTTGCTTCAACCTCCAAGATACATTCCAAGTTAAATATCCCATCAAAATAACTCCAAAGATGAAATTTCATAAAGAATTTATCTTCTCCTTACCTTGATTATCGCGAAGCGTCGATACTAGATCAAAAACAATAAACACAGG
>AWWV01012266.1:0-34925 GCA_001974805.1 Corchorus capsularis | reverse complement strand
AGGAGTAATTTCGTAACTTGATGACCAAGGGGAAAAATCGTCATTTAGACCATTCAAGGGTAACATGGTAATATTCCCCAAAAGGGTCACTACGACAACTTTCCAATCCCAAAGGTGTGGTCTTGAAAGCTAAATACTTGCATCGCCATAACAAGGGCAAAACGGTAAACTTTATTATCGAGGGTATTTCGATCATCTTACACCCTTAGAGTATGATGACATTGCGTATGAGTTAGCTTGGTGATCCTAATCAATCGGTTTTATGTTTCCACAAATATTACCGAATAATACGTGAATTGTTCGGACTTATTAAGACAAGCAATGTAGTAGTCGGATTGTCAATTTGATCATCTAAGGGTAAATTCATAAATTACGTCACCTAAGGACAAAACTGTCTTTTCCTTCTTTAAAATTAATCTACCTAAATTAGGTAACCTAATTATATCCCAAATTTCCTTTCTTGATGTCAAAAAAAAAAAATTATATCCCAAATTTCCAATTTTTTATTTTTATTGTTAATATTTTTTTATTCCTTTTTCTTTTTCTTTCTTTTTTTTTCCTTCTTCCGTTTTCCATTTTTTTTATTTTTTTTCTTCTGGGCCTTGCTGATTGGCCCAGCAGCTGGCCTGCTTGGTAGGCAGCGCAGGCCAGGCCAATGCGCTGGCCAGCAGGCCGCGCGGGCCTTCTGGGCAGGCCGCCTGGGCCATGCCCAGCTGGCCTGGACAAGGCCAGCAACCTATATGGCAGCTGGCAACCGTCCAGGAAGCCGCCGGTCACCGGAATCTGGAATTTCCAGATTTCGGCAACCCAATTTCTTGCCATTTATATATTTTTCCAATTGTTTTTCAACCTTTCCAACTCCAATCTTTGCTATTTCTCATTTCTAAACAAAGATATCAACCACCCAAAACCACATAAACACATAATCAACTTCAAATCATTAAAATGCCACAAGAACAACTTCAAATCCTAACCATTCATCAATATTCTAAATAACTTACCCAAAATTTGAACTTCTTAATTCTTACTCCTTCAAGTGCCCACTATGCTTCCAAAAATCCTTGCTTCAACCTCCAAGATACATTCCAAGTTAAATATCCCATCAAAATAACTCCAAAGATGAAATTTCATAAAGAATTTATATTCTCCTTACCTTGATTATGAACCCAACTTAAACTCCACAAAATCCCAATGTAGTTACACCAAATAAATGAGCTTGTGGGGAAGATTCTTCTTCTTTTTTTGCATGTTTGATTTGGTGAAATTTTGAGTGCAAGATTTTACAGAGAGAGAGAGAAGTATATTCGGTTGAGAGAGGAAAAGTCACGGTGAAGAAGAAGAGAAAAAAATAAATAAATGGGTCCCATAATTTTTCAAATGGCCAAATTACGTAATTGCCTCCATAACTTTTACTTCCTTGAATTTGACCCAAATTTTTAAATTTCTATCAATTTTATCCTTAGCCACACCAATTTCAATTTTTAAATAATTATAAGTTTTTTTTTTATCAAAATAAACACTTTCATTAATATATTAATATAATTAGAGAGTTATAAAACGCCACGAGGTAAAGTCCCGCAAAATAATTATAAGTTAAGTCAATATTAATTTAGGCTTTACATAATATATATATATATATATATATATATTACCTGGTACTTGATACTAGAGCAAGTTGTATGACTATAAGAAGGAAATAGAAGTTTTACAAATTATTAAAAATGGAAATTGAAATTTTACTTTTACCCTTAACCTAAATAACCTAATCAATTCTCAAACCACTAGCCTCAAATTGAACACCGAAAACAAGAAAAAAGAACATCAAATTTGTTTGTGCTAGAGGTGACCACGGTTCGGTTCTTCCGAATCGACGGTTCAGATTCTTGACAAGTTGGGTCTCGGTTTCTGTTTTGGAACCGACAGTTCTCAGTTCGGGTTCCAAACCGGAACCTTTTTTTTATTTAGGAAATATTTTTAAAAATTAATGTAATATTTAGTTAATTAACTAATTTTATGTTTAAAAGAATAATATATATAAGTAAATATCAAATAACATGTCTATTAATACTAAATTGAGGAAATTAATTAAGAAAACTAATATATATTATAGATTTTATAAATATATTAATAATAGAAATATTTAAAATATGGACGGTTCCGATTCCGGTTCAACAAATATAGAACCAAACCGGAACCTTATAATAGTAAGGTTCCGATTTCGGATGGACGGTTTCGGTTCAGTTTTTCGGTTAGAACCGAACCACGGTCGGTTCTAGTTTGTGCTCATTAGGAACGAAAATTGGATTATTGGATACTAATTAATTAGAGATCTATTGGGTTCAAATTGAGTGCTTTCCACGTAAGTTTAATTTTTTACCACTTCCCAAAGGTTAAAATAGAATTCGTGTTTGTATCATAATTTACACCTGGGTAAATTAGGAATTGTGGTTCAAATTTTACTAAAGTAAGACCACCCTAATCAAATTTGGAGAGACTTTTACTCATGGCCCAAAACCCAAACCACCCTATAAAATTGTTTGGAAAATTATTGTGGTTTTTGTTAGAAATTGCAATCACCTTGGGTGAAGTGTTTTGGAATTTTGGCCACCCCATGTTAGGGTGGTGCTGTTGGAAATTTTGATCACCCCAAGTTAGGGTGATGACGATGAAATTGAAGGGCCACCCACAGAAGTTGGGGTGATGTCTTTTGGGCAAACTCTACAGCGTCACAACCTCATGGAAGATTTTCGGCCGCCCAAGTATTGGGTGATGGCGCCATAAGATATTGATCACCCCATGAGTAGGCTGGTGGCACCTTAACATGCAACATGCAAAGAGTGGTGTGATGCCACCCAAGGGAATGAGGGTGACGCTGTGATCAAGCATAAGGCGCGCGTCAATGCGCCTTGGGGTAGGCATGTTCCAGGATTCAATGGCGCCAATGCTAGGGTGAGCAACGCCAATAAGAACACATCAAGCTTCCACACGTTGAAAATCAGAATTTGACTAAATCAAATCACTAATTTGTGTGATTTTAATTGTGATCAATTTCCTAAAGTCAAGGAGTTAGATGGGTAATTAAATCAATTGTCATCAAAGTGAAGGTTGACCCAGATCAATTGACGTAGTTGACATTTCAATTGTGGTTGGTGGGTCATTAATGAAGAAATCCCTTAAATGGTGGAGTAGATGACGACCCCATGGCTATATAAGAAGAAGCTCCTCCAACGAAGAAGGGCTCTGCGGACACAACCTTGCTTTGCGCGAAACTTCTCTCTGTAGACACCCTAATTTCGCTTACATCTTTTCAATAAAATTGAGTGACTCCTAAATTTCCATCAGGATCACCTAAGGGCATTTTGGTCATTTGTGCACTTAAGGGCATTTTGGTCATTTTTGGTTCACTGATAGTTTGAGATAGCTAAATCATCTTTGGACATCATGGTAAATTGCATGCATCATAGTGCTTCATCTGGTCTTTACATGACATAAACAAGCACCTTCAAACTCACATTCTGCATTCACGTTTTGCCAAAATACAAAAATAGAGTTTTGCAATTCAGTTTCCAATCCATTTAGTCCTCACTCGTGTCCTTTGCTTGTTCCTCGTTCCTTTATAGTCATCATCTCTAAATTCTCCCTCTTAATTGTTTCCGCTTTAATCTCTCTCCAAGCAATTGTTTTTAGTAGTACAAGTAACCCCTTAGTTCACCTTTAATTCTCTACTAAATGTTGATTTCCACTCATTTCTTTTGTAACTTCCTCCCATTCGCTTTTCCTTTTGGGTTATTAAGCATTATTGGGTTTTTTGCTTTTAAGGTCAAATAAAATAGCTATGTTCCCATCAGGTTAATTATGAATTGGTTAAGGTCCAAGTTGATCCACATTAATATCGTGTTGATTTAGTTGGGTATGTATATATATTTATTAAAAAAATCAAGAGAAAAAAAAAGGGAAATGACATTTTTCAATAAACGACAATTCTCATTAAGAGAATACGATTTACAATTCTCATAATTCTGCAAATTCAATTTGTTGGTCTCTCAGTCTCATGCCTTGATTCCTCTTGCCCTTAACATTAATTTTCTCCCTGATTTGACATTCTTAGAGTCCATTTGAGTTTAAATCTACAGAATGAATGAGGAAGGTAAATTAGAAGATGGCAGAGTCTCACTCCAAATTTTTTCATTAGCATTAGCATTTCAGCAACATTTTGCATGTTCCCATTTCAACGTATCATCCATTACATTTCACTTCATACAAAGCATTTGCTAAAACATGACACTTTTTGAATTAATCCGATTCAGCATATACACTTGCATTTCAATCATTGTTCCAATTCATACATCCCTAGCAGCACCTAGGCATCTCACATGTTAGCAAGCATTCGACATTAGCATTGTCACTCTAGAAGCACTTCCTACAGGTAGTTAGCAGACACATACCATTCCAACATTCCATTATCTCACTTGAGCATAGTAAACAAGGAAACTAAAATAAAACAGCCCCATTTTACAAGGCACTTCACAACAAAAAAAAAAAACATAGCTAGGCGCTTTCATTTAGCATTCATAACATTGCATTAGTAAATAACACATGCATTTTCACATTGGATGAGGCACACAGCATTCGAAACAATTCGGCTCTTTGCACTTCCATCTTAGGAACACTCACATTTCAGTTTGCATTCACCATCACAATCATGATTTAAGCATTTTCATTCTATTGTAATCACACATTGTTAGCACACATCTCTTGTTCAAATAACAAGCAGGACCAATCGGGCGAGCAGGTTCATAATGTAAGGCAAGGCAGAAAACATTTCGGTCCATTTTTGGTAGCATTCCAATAAATACACACAAAAATACCAAGAGGGAAAGAAAAACAAGACAAAACTCATAAACGGACAAGACAAAGCAAGCACTTACTCTGTCAGTACCAACCCTAGAACCCTTGCCACCAACAGGCACACCCCACCACTAAGTCCAAACAAGGAAGCAAAAAAACGAACAAGGGTAAGGAATTCATTGTAAATGGGAATTGCCGAGAAAGACAAAGTCTGCTCTCAAAAGCCCCGCAAGGAGAAAAAAGGGAATTCAAAGCTAGGAACGATAAAAAGCCATTGAGCCATTAGAGAGTGGGGAGGAGGAGTCAGTAGGGTCTCGAAAAATGAGGTACATAGTTTCTGTTAGTAGACCATATTATTCTAGCAATGTAGGGAGGTAGAAAAAATACAGAGGAAAAATACAAAAAAAAAAAACAGGGGAGTTTGTCATTTCAAAAAAAAAAGAGTTTAGGGTTGATAATTTTTTCGGTTGGTTCATCAGGGTAGTGAAAAAGGAAAAAGAAAAAGGTTCCAAAGGGAGAGAAATACAAAAAACACAGATTCAGGGTTTTTTTAGGGGGAAAAATTAGGGTTCATCGGTTTATAAGAAAAGAAGGGGTTTTTAGAAAAAAAAAGAAGAAGAAAAATAGAAAAGAAAAACAGGGAGGTCGGTTTTAGCTGGAAGTTTTCGAGGGTTCAAGGTTTTTTTTAGGAGAAAGAGCTATCCCGGCGGCTCCGGCGCTGGGACTTAGGAGGTTTGGGGTTTTGTAGTTTGAGGGCTTAGGTCCAAAAATTGAACGGTGATTAGGTAGAAAGGAAAGAGTTGAGAGACATACCTTGGAATGGGTTTGATCCGGCGGTGGGATATGGAGATCGGAAGCTTTGATTTTAGTTCGGTTTAGGCTTGTTTGGGAGGTTTAGAGGCTTTCTCTGGTGAAACCGACACCGGCGCTGGGATCAGAAGACCAAGGTGAGCGTTTTTGCAAAGTTTGATGGTCATCGGAGACCAGTCGGAGCTCCGGCGTGGCGGCTCACGGTGGTTTCCCGGGCAGTGACGATTTCTGGCAGTCGGGCTTGGCGGCTAGGGTTTCTGTGGGGAAGAAAGCTTTGAGGAAGAAGAAGAAAGAAGACCTTTTATAGCCCGTACAAGGTGACTCCAAAATGGCGCCGTTTCACCTAAGGTTGAAGAAAGTCTCCAATTTCAGGTATGTCTTCTATTTTCGTTTCAATTTGGTCCCTAATTTCGTTCTATTAAGTACTGTCAGTCAATTTTTGATGCAATCAAGTCCGGATAGTTTAGATTCATTCGATTTAGTACCTGTCAGAATTAAATTCAAGTCATTTTCGAATAATTGGTCTAATTTAGCTTTAATTAATTTCTAAAGAAGTTTAATTTGCAAAATTAGATTAATTCAAATTAATTTAGTAAATCATTTGCATATATCTATGTTGTCATACACTCCACAAATTAAGATGGGTAAAGGTCGTTTTTGATTATGACGGGTGGGCCTTGGGTAATTGTGCTCGGGCACGACCTCCCAAGGTCCGCTCCGAGATTGGATACTTCGGCGGATACCCTCATAATGCGTGGGAAGGGTCCTCGAGAGTTATTCGAGTGAACGACCCTTTATCAGTCAATTAAAAATAATCAGATCATACATCATTTGCATTTCATGCATTTATATTAGTTAATGAGTTTTTAGTAAATAGATTAAGAATAAAATCACAAAAAATGGAGGAAAATTAAAATCAAAACTAAAAAATGAGAGTTTGTCCAAGTAAATGAAAATTCAAAAAAATCAAAGATAAGAAGCTAATTCTCTCAATTTTTAATCTTTGCTTACACTTTCCCAAAACGCTCTTCCCGGGCGGAAGACACTTATTTTACTTACTTTTTCCAAAAATGC
The DNA here is from genome assembly GCA_001974805.1 of Corchorus capsularis. Taxonomy (NCBI): domain Eukaryota; kingdom Viridiplantae; phylum Streptophyta; class Magnoliopsida; order Malvales; family Malvaceae; genus Corchorus; species Corchorus capsularis. The sequence continues at coordinate 28,193 of AWWV01012266.1, read as the reverse complement.
CCTTCCCGGACGAAAGACACTTATTTTACTTGCTTTTTCCCAAAACGCCCTTCCCGGACGGAAGGCACTTATTTTACTTGCTGTTTCCCAAAACACCCTTCCCGGACGGAAGGAACTTCTTTTACCTGCTATTTCCAAAAACGCCCTTCCCGGACGGAAGACACCTTTTTTACCTGCTTTTTCCAAAAAAAGCCCTTCCCAGACGAAAGGCACCTTTTTTACCTGCTTTTTCCAAAAAAAACCCTTCCCAGACGGAAGGCGTTAATGTTTACTTGCTTTTCTAAAAAAATGCCCTTTATGACAAAGGGTCAATTTTATCACAACTCTGCATACAAGTTTAACCTTGGTTTCCTAGAATACCCTTTCGGACAAAGGGTCGACTTTGTCACTCTTCTTACGTTTAGATTTTATTTCCCAAAATACCCTTTCGGACAAAGGGTCAGTTTAGCCATGTTTCTTGCATTCAAGAGAATAAAAGGTTTTATGACTTAAGAAAACACAAAAAGTTTAAGATAAAGCATTCAAATAAAAGGTTTGAATTCTCCTGAAACGAAGAAAAGACAAAAAATATAGGATTAAGGATTAAAAGCAACCTTTATTTAAGACCCATATTAGATCTTGATTAGATTAGAGGTACCGTCGCTTGACGGGCGTTTGGGGGTGCTAACCCTTCCCCAAACGTAATCGACTCCCGGACTTAGATTCAGGTAACAAGACCGGACCTATAGGTTTAGCGGGTCCCTCGCCAAGCCTTGGACCACATTAAGCCAGCTAGGTCAATCAGGTGACTAATCACACCTAGAATATGATTAGTGGCGACTCCCATTTCTCAAGTCGTTAGCGGCAGGGTTCGGACCCCGGGCCCGTACGTTCCGACACTCTCTTCAGAGATGCAAACTTTTACTTGATGCAAACTCTTGTTTGATCAACCCTAACTTTTACATTTCATCACTCTTGTTTTTATAAGGCGTAATCTTGTTTCATTCACCCTTGTTTTTACAAGGTGTACTCTTAGTTCGGCAATTCTAGTGAAAATCTAGTTTTCATTGTTTTTGTTCATCAATCTCACTTTATTACTCAAGAATTACCCAATAGGTTTAATGATTTAAACAATTTTCTGTGACTTCAAACCAGAACTCACAATCCGCCTGATCTATCTTGCTTTTACAAGCTTGACTTCGCAATTTTCAGTTTACAAAAGATTTTTGTTATTTTTTCTACAAAAATAACTGCACGCCTTGAACCTCTCTCTTTCCTGAAAGAGATTTCGCCTCAAAGACCCTTCTGGGTGCCCTAGGGAATTTTGGCGCAACATTTCTTTTTGGTATGCCTGGTGGAACCAATTTGGGTAATTTCTCATCTTTGTCAATTCCGTTTTACTTTTAATGTCTACGTTTCTTGTTTTTGTCACTTTCTACAGTTTTCAAGCACAACGCTTCCAAAACTTTGGGAGTCTTCTTTTTTCTACGTTCTAACCGAGAACAAGGTGTTTGGTTGGTCCAAATCATGAAGGGTCTAACCCAAGAATTTCGGACTAAAATAGGATCGCTATATTTTAGTAAGTGGTTTTGTTTGAACGTGGACCATCATTTTGGCTTGCTCAGCCTGAACATAAAGCATGGTCATGAGTTGAGCAAATCGGCCAAGTTCGCCCTAGAAGATTACTTGAACAACAAGTACGAAAAGGATAAGATAGATTTGCAAGAAGAGGAACAATGGATGAAAAATGAATTTGATCGCATTCGAAGTAAATCTGACATAAGTCAGATATATTTTCGCAAGAGGAGTAGATTGGATTCAAAGCATTTTTTGCGTGACTTGCTTGACGTGAACATAAAGTATTTGTTTGGATTGACCACAGGATTTACCGATGTGGTCAAATCCATCATAACAGATCATTTGAAAAACAAGTATGAAAAGGATAAGGAAAAGTTGCAAGAAGAGAAGCAAAATATGATGGATGAATTTGACCGTGTTGTTTTCCCTCATGACCACCTCGGGGGGCAACCATTACAACAACCCCCAACTAAAACTCAATTTGAGAAGGTCGGGGTCGATGAACAACCAAGCAAGGAGGATGAGGTCGATGAAACAGAAGAGGCAGACGAAAAAGTGGATGAGGAAGAAGATTCACCCGCCTCCGAAGAATTTCAAAACTCGTTCGGGGGGCAACCGTGCATATTTTCTGTCACCAAGTTAGTTGGGGTAATCGAACCTGATGAAGATGACCGATGCCCCGAACCTAAGGATCATTGGTGCCTTCACCCTAAGGAGTTAGGTAGGGTAACTGAACCTGGGGAGGCTGATAATGAAAAGCGCTCTGAAGCAGATGATGGAATTCTTCCCAAGCAAAATGACGAGCACCCTGAGGAAAAGGAAGTGGTAGATGAGGAAGCTACGCTCGGGGGGCAACTTTCTAACCACTCCCACTTTGAGGAGACTTCCGACTTGAAGGAGATTGAAACTCCTCTTGGAATCGAAAAAGCCAATGATGACTTGGAGGCTGATGTTATCAAATGATGCCTTGAACCTAAAGAGTTAGGTGGGGTGACTGAACCTATTGATCCTCCTAAACTTCAAAATCTTCTTACACATGGTGACGGACGACCCAAGGAAGATCTAAATTATGGGGCCGACGTTATCAATTTAGGAGATGATCAACCTGAGGAAGATGAAAGTCTTCCTGACGAAGATGAGAATGAATGGCAACCGAAGCCACTTCCAATATCGCCATTTTCTATGGAGCCGCCTCCAACATTGCCGCCTCTCGAGATAATGGCACTCCAAGATGAACCACACCTTGACCTCAAGAAGAATGGTGATCCACCCAAACTCAATGGCGATAAACATCATCCCAGGGCCATGGATGGATTCGACACTACAAGGATCAGCTTGATAGATCCATTTTGGTGAACTGAAGAAAAAGAGCAATCATCATTTGTTAGGCCGCTAGTTGATAAGGACAAAAGCAACTAACCCATGGTGTCGGCCGACCCACACATTGAATCACCCCGCATAAATCGGCCAATTCTTTCAGGGCCGACTATGTTACCAATGTCAACCATGTCTTTACAACATAGGTCACCCAGGCCAACAACATCAGTGCGGATTAGCAATAGTGAATCCTGGCTTGATAATGATGAAACTAATGGCTCTGTTAGACGGAGAGCCATTGGTATTGGGTAAGAGACCAACATCTTGTGTGGTGCTAGTGAAAATCACTAGCACTTAAGGGAGTGGTCATGTCTTCATCAGCCACCCCATAAAATTAATTTTATTTTTCAATAAAATGGTTGATCTAAAAAAAATTGTATCACCGTAAGCTTAGGTTACGTGGTTAGATTTTTTTTCTTGGCTACTGAAAATGTATTATTTGTTGTTGGCAAATTTATGCCACCAAATGTTACGGGCAATTGTTATTTTCATATGAAATAAAATTGCGTATAAGGGAAAAATAATTTTTGGTCACCCCAGGCTGGGTGATGATTCTGCAGTTAATAGGCCACCCAAGCAAATTAGGGTGATGATTTCTTGGACAATTTGGGAACTCCATAAGGATATAACAATGAAATAAATTTGATCACCCAAACAATTTTGGCGTGACGAGAATCTAGAATTCAAAGAAATCTTTGTCGTTGGCCTAAATTTATTTTGGCCACCAAAGCGTATTATTTGTTTTTGGTACTCCCTCTGTCCCATATTATAAGTCCCCTTCTAGAAACTTTTTTTGTCCCAAAATATAAGTCCCATTTTAAAACCCAATGTAACTTTTATCTAAACTACCTAAGTTACCCTTGCTAGTGGTTGTAGAAGTTAGTTGGAATTTAATTTATCTTGACTAAGTGGGAGGAGAGAGACTTAGTGGGGGAGAGAGAAGGGGGGCGAAATTGGAAGGAGAAGGTAGTTGTTTATAGAATTTAGAGTTTTAACTGCTTTTCTTAATCTTTGAAATATAGTTAAAATAGACTTATAATATGGGACTGAGGGAGTAAAATTTAAGCCACCGAATGCAAAAAAAAAAAAAAAATTTTGCAATTCTTGAGATTATTGAAGAATTATATTTCATTAGGCAATTTTGTTATGCTCCATACCTAATGAAATAGGGGGGCAATGTTTGTACCCTAATTTACACCGGGTAAATTAAGAATTGTGGTCCAAATTTGATTAAAATAAGACCACCCTAATCCAATTTGGAGTTGGAAGAGCCTTTTACTGATGCCCCAAAACCCAAACCACCCTATAAATTTACTTTGAAAATTATTGTGGTTTTTGTTAGAAATTGCAATCACCCTGGGTGAAGTGCTTTGGAATTTTGGCCACCCATGTTAGGGTGGTACTGTTGGAAATTTTGATCACCCCAAGTTAGAGTGATGACGATGAAATTGAAGGGCTACCCAAAGAAGTTGGGGTGATGGCTTTTGGGCAAACTCTACAACGTCACAACCTCTTGGAAGATTTTCGGTCACCCAAGTATTGGGTGATGGCGCCATAAGATATTGATCACCCCATGAGTAGGGTGGTGCCACCCTAACATGCAACATGCAAAGAGTGGTGCGATGCCACCCAAGGGAATGAGGGTGACGTTGTGATCAAGCATAAGGCGCGCGTCAATGCGCCTTGGGGTAGGCATGTTCCAAGATCCAATGGCGCCAATGCTAGGGTGAGCAACGCCCATAAGAACACATCAAGCTTCCACACGTTGAAAATCAGAAGTTGACTAAATCAAATCACTAATTTGTGTGATTTTGATTGTGATCAATTTCCTAAACTCAAGGAGTTAGATGGGTAATTAAATCAATTGTCATCAAAGTGAAGGTTGACCCATATCAATTGACGTAGTTGACATTTCAATTGTGGTTGGTGGGTCAGTAATGAAGAAATCCCTTAAATGGTGGAGTAGATGACGACCCCATGGCTATATAAGAAGAAGCTCCTCCAACGAAGAAGGGCTCTCCGGACACAACCTCGCTCTGCGCGAAACTTCTCTCTTCAAAGATGCAAACTTTTACTTGATGCAAACTCTTGTTTGATCAACCCTATCTTTTACATTTCATCACCCTTGTTTTTACAAGGCGTAATCTTGTTTCATTCATCCTTGTTTTTACAAGGTGTACTCTTGCTTCGGCAATTCTAGTGAAAATCTACTTTTCATTGTCTTTGTTCATCAATCTCACTTTATTACTCAAGAATTACCCAATAGGTTTAATGATTTAAACAGTCTTCTGTGACTTTAAACCAGAACTCACAATTCGCCTGATCTATCTCGCTTTTACAAGCTTGACTTTGCAATTTTCAGTTTACAAAAGCTTTTTGTTATTTTTTCTACAAAAATAACTGGCACTCCTCGAACCTCTCTCTTTCCTCAAAGAGAGTTCGCCTCAAAGACCCTTCTGGGCGCACTAGGGAATTTTGGCGCAGCAGTTCGTGTTCTTTTCTTTTTTAGCTTCATTCTCACCTTGGTTCACTTCCCATGCTTCATTCTCTTCTTCCTCAGGAGCATTGAGGTAAGCTTCGATCCTTCCTAAGGAAGCAACAAGTTGTACCATTTGATTTCCCTGATCTTGTATTTCTTGTTCATTTCTCAATAGTACTTGTTCATTTCTCAATAGTACTTGTTCAATTCTCAAATGTCCTTATTCAAGTAACAATTGTCCCTCAACAACCTTTTCTAATAAAGCCACTAAGGTTGGATTTGGAGCTTGAACTTGTTGTGAGAATTGAATTTGTTGTTCCTCCAATTGGTGATAACTTACATATGGCTCGTGGTAGTGATAAGTGCAATAATTTACACTATTTGGACCTTATTTAGATTATATTTTGAGTATTTAAATTTCACTTTCAATTGCTTTTTATGACAATTTCTCACATTTTGTGTTTTTGAGCTTGTAGGTTAATTTGGAGTGATTTCTGAGAGAAAATCGTAACTTTCAATCTGGAGATCCGTTTGAGGCAATTCAAGTACTCATGGGCAGAGGATTCAAGACTATACAACTTTCATTTAGGACTCGGAAGCTAACTTGGACTTGAAGACAGCGAAAACGATGAAGGAAGTTGAAGACTTGGCAAAAATCTTGATGGAGTCCAACTGGGAGACCGATTACCCCTCAACTGGGAGCCCGGTTGAAACCTCCAAATTGTGCAAACTCATTGTCCTAACCGGTTGCCCACGTGACCCCCAATCGGGCTCCCGGTTGTGCCTGACGGGATTTCCAACAATTTTTCCAGATTTTCCGATTTTGCCCCTGATTAGTCCAAATTAATTTAGGACTTCTTGTATCCCTATAAATACAGACTTTTAGTATTATTTTTACTACATTTTCCTCATCAAACTATTTTCCTTGTTGGAGAGAAGATTTCCTTGGAGATTCAGTCTAAGATTTCTTCTCTTTTCTTTTATGTTTATGTTCCTTAATAAAATTATTCTTGTGTTTTTATTATGAGCATGAGTAGCTAAAACCCTAATTAGGGTTTAGGGTGTAGCCAATTGGGGACTAATATTTGATTTTATGTTTTGAATTGATCTTTTCAAGTTGGATTTGTTTTTCTTGTTCTTCATGAAATTATATGTCTGGCCATGATATAGTTTATCTTAGGGATTGTGTCATATACTGATCGAGCCAAAAACAACCCTATTTTTATGGCTATTTTATTATGATTTTGGATCTATTTATGCTCTAATTTGCTTTATTTTGGTGATATTTGTGTTTTTAATCTTTATGAGATGAGAAATTGGAAATTGTTAGTTTTCACTACTTTTGGAGCTATTTTGATGACTTTTTACACAGATATGAGCAAAGCAATTTTGAGTATAGATTTGGAGATGCGAAGTTCGTGTTTTGAAGATTTCTTGAAGATAATTTGAAGATTTGAAGATCATTGAAGAATTATTTCAAGGAGCAAGAATTGAAGATTGGAGCTTATTTGCAAAGGATTGAAGCCAAGCCCAGAAGAAGCCCGGAAGTTAAGGATTTTTGGATAATTTATATGGGATTATATTCAGCTCATATAAGTCCATAATTTGAATTAAAATCCAAATTTATAGGCTTAATATCCAAGGGAATATCCAAATCCCGTAATTTCCCGTAACTAGTCCTATTTGGAGTAGGAAATGGCGCAGTCTCGGTAGAAAGGCCATAACTTTCTGCTCAGATGTCCGTTTTAAGCCATGAGTACTTGTTGGAAAGCTAACTCCGAGATCTACAACTTTCCTTTGAAGTCCGAAGCCCAATTCTGCTGTTTTCTAGCCTGAATCTCAAGTCGAAGTTTCTGCAGAAATCCAAAAAATTCCAGAATCCTATTTTGACTTGGATTCTACTCTAAGAAGACATCTAATCCAACTTGGAGTCTAAGTCAGCCCTAAACCGCCCTACCTATATTCTTCCACTATAAATAGCCACCTTAGGTCTAGATTTTGAATGTAATTTTTATTCTCATAAGATATACTGTTTAGTTGAAGATTTGGAGGAGAAAAACCTAGAAGCCGCCGCCCCCTTCTCTTCCTCATCCATATATAAGTTCTCTTCTTCTTATTTTGTGGATGCTTACTCAATTTATGAGTGAGTAATCCTTTTTTTTTTCTCCAATGTAGAATTTAATTGATCTCTTGACTATTATCATGGTGAGATTTTGTGCTTATATATGAGAATTGTTTAGGGTATTTCTTAGATCTCTGTTTTAATCCTATGTTGCTTGTTTTGATGGGTTGGAGTCGACACTGCCTTGATAAATTAGGTTAACATTAGCTAGATTAGATTTAGAATTAGAACCTCAGATTTAATTATATGTAGCAATTGGATGAGAGTTAGACCTCCTTCCAAGAGAGATAAGAATCAATGGGTAAGAAATTGCTTGTTGTGCTTGTTTATAAATTACTTGAACTTAATGCTTTATTCCTAAACAATCTTTAACCCCTAGAACGGTAATTGATTGTTGAAAGAGTAAAAGGGGTAGATTAAGCCCTAGAACGGTAAATTTATCTAATTGAGGTAATTTAAGATTTAAACCACCAAGCTATCCAAGATTTTCATAATTATTAGATATCAATGATCCATGTTATTTATGTCAAGAGGGAGATTAATTCTATGTTGGAGGGTTTTCTTTAATTGTTTTTCTCAATTTATTCTCTGCTTTTTAATTAATTGTTTTCTTTAATTTTCTTGATTGCTTTCTTAGTTAATTTTGTAGTTTGTTAGATTTAATTTTAAACTCTTTCCAAAATTCTCTATTTTATTTTGTTTTAAGAAAAAGAATAATAACCAATTTCTCTGTGGGTTCGACCCCTACTTGCCCTAACTATTCTTAGTTAGTAATTGTTGGGATATTTATTTTATGGTCATTGACGACACGATCATAATTTTGGCGCCGTTGCCGGGGAAATTGTGTTTTATTTTCTTTTTCTTTTTCTTTTCTATTAGATTTGCACTTGATCATCTTTGTTTTGCAGAAAAGATCCAATGGCGCAACCACAAATGTTACGGGTACTGAACTTCAACAGTGAGATGCCGCCACTTTGCATTGATTATCCTACTTTGGATATGACTTGCAAATTGTCGTCAGCAGTAATCCATAAGATGCCTACTTTGCAAGGAGAATTTCATGAGAATCCTCATGAACATCTAAATAACTTCTTTATCAACTGTGCTGCCATCATCGGGATGCCTCAAGAGGAAGCAAGACTTCGAATTTTTCCTTTGACATTTGAAGGAAAAGCGAGAAACTGGTTCATAAGTCTGCCATCAAAATCCATAAATTCTTAGAAGAAAATGGATGCAGTATTTTTGAGCAAGTTTTTCCCTGAAGCAAAGCGTGTAGATGTCAGAAAGAAAATCACTTCTTGTCAACAACAACGTGGAGAAAAGTGGCATCAATACTGGGAAAGATACAACGAGATCTGTGCAAGCTGCCCTTACCACAACCTGAGTGAAGCACTTTTGATCCAAAATTTCTATGATGAATTACTCTATGACGATCGAATGTATATTGATTCTGCAAGTGGAGGAAGCTTTACACTCAAAACACCGGAGGAAGCAAGGATGCTGCTAAACACCATGACAGAAAACATCCATCAATTCAGTACAACAAATTCATCAGCAAAGGAGCCTGAACCAGAATTTCTTCAAGGGATCAATGATCGTTTTGATAAAGTCAATTCGGCCATTACTTCCTTGACCAATTTAGTTTAACAACTAGTTTTGAATCAAGTAGAGAAACAACACCAAAACCATCAAACACACTTGTATTCAAATCTAGGTTGCACTAATACGCAAGCGGGAATTAATGCTATTGAAGAAACTTAACATTGGTGTGCACAAAAGATGGAATTGCCTGATGTTTTAGCCCCACTTGCGATATCTTCACCACCAGCATTTTTTTTCCCTGATGTGTCTGATGAACCAATGCAAGGAGATGAGGAGACCACAACAAAGAGCAACTTACCTGCTGCAACACCAAAAGCTGATCAAATTCAATCAGAAGACGAATGGATGGAGGAGATGCGAGCTAAGTATGATCCACTACCATTCCCTCAAAGGTTTGCACAACAACTTAATTCACTCCGGAAACTAGAGGTAAACATTCCACTGGTAAATGAGATGGTCAAAGTACCAAGGTATGCTTCTTTTCTCAAAGAATTATGCATCAATAAAAGAAAGCATGCTGAAAAATATGCTTTTATGAATGAGAATATATCTGCTGCATACTAAAGAAAATTGCGACATAAATGCTATGACTTAGGATCTTTTTCTATTCCATGCAATATAGGAAAGAATAAGGTGGACAATGCCATGTGTGAATATGGATCTTTAATTAATATCATGCCTTATTCTGTCTATAAGCAATTAGGAATAGAACCTCTGCTTGAAACTGATCTTACTATTCAATTTGCTGATAGAACTACCATAAACCTGAAGGTTTAGTTAAGAATGTTTTAGTGCAAATAGGAGATTTTGCTTTTCCTGCAGACTTCTATGTCCTGAAGATGAGTAAAGATGATCTATATCTACCTCAATTGCCACTGTTGTTAGGAAGACCGTTTCTAACATTAGCAAGGATGAAGTTCGATGCACAAGATGGCACAATCAGCATGGAATTTGATGGGAAGCCAATTACATTCAATATTAATGAAGCCATGAAAGCCCCTGCTGAGATCCATTCTATCTTTGCTATTGACACAATTGATGCCTGCTCTGAAGAAGTACAATCGCTTCACCATGAAGATGAACTTGAATTGGTCCTTACAAAGAATCTGGATGAAGAAGTAATCAAGGAAGCAGAAGTCTTGACGCCTGAAGATGTAGTGGAAACCATCAGAGATTTGGAGACAATTCTTGCTGTTGAAGAAAAGGAATCGGTTTCCTATGTCCAATTGGAGCCGACGCCTAAGCCTTTACCATCCATCATTCAACCACCTGAAATCAGCTAAAACCACTTCCTGAAGGCCTGAAGCATGTTTTCCTTGGAGATAAGGATACCCTGCCTGTTGTTATTTCAAGTAAATTGAATGATTTACAAGAAGAACAACTAATCAGTGTTTTGAAGGAGTACAAGGAAGCCATTGGATGGACCGTAGCTGATATCAAAGGAATCAGTCCTACTATATGCATGCATAGGATTCGACTTGAAGATGATGCAGTAGCCGTTCGACAACCACAAAGAAGACTGAATCCAAACCTCGTTGAAGTTGTCAAAGAAAAAGTTCTCGAATTACTTGGAGCTGGTCTCATTTATGCTATATCAGATAGTAAGTGGTTCAGCCCTGTCCAAGTAGTTCCAAAGAAGTCTGGATTCACCCTCGTAGAAAACAAGGAAGGAGAGCTCGTTCCTCAATGACTGCAGAATGGATGAAGAGTGTGCATCGACTACAGAAAGCTGAACTCTGCCACGAGGAAGGACCACTTTCCACTGCCGTTCATAGACTAGATGTTGGAGAGATTAGCCTGCAAATCCTACTATTGTTTTCTGGATGGGTATTCTGGATACTTTCAGATTCCAATTGCACCTGAAGATCAAGAGAAGACCACATTTACATGTCCTTTTGGTACATATGCCTACACAAGAATGCCTTTTGGTTTATGCAATGCACCTACAACTTTTCAAAGGTGTATGATGAGTATATTTCAAGATTATGTGGGGGATAAGATGGAAGTATTCATGGATGATTTCACAGTCTATGGAAATAGCTTCAATCATTGCCTTAATAATCTAGAACTCATCTTGAAAAGGCGTGTTGAAACCAAATTGGTATTGAATGCCGAAAAGTGTCACTTCATGGTAGAACAAGACATTGTTCTAGGCCATGTAGTATCCAAAGAGGGGATGCAAGTCGATAAAGCCAAGGTCGATGTTGTCCAAAACCTGCCCTATCAACTATGTGTCAAATATATCCGCTCTTTCTTAGGCCATGCTGGATTCTGTAGAAGATTTATCAAGGATTTTTCAAAGATCTCAGCAACAATGTGTAGATTACTTCAGAAAGATGTAAAGTTCGAGTTTGGAGATGATTGCAAGTAAGCATTTGACAAACTAAAGACTGCCTTCACCACCACTCCAATTGTGAAGCCACCTGATTGGAAACTACCGTTCGAAATCATGTGTGATGCAAGTGACGTCGCTATTGGAGTAGTCCTAGGTCAGAGAGTTGACAAGGTACCTCATGTTATCTATTATGCTTCAAGAACTTTAGATGCTGTTCAGAAGAACTACACCACCACAGAAAAAGAGATGCTTGCCGTTGTCTTTGCTTTGGAGAAGTTTCGACCATACATCTTGGGATCTAAAGTGATATCTTATGTCAAAGAAAGAAGCAAAAGCTAGGCTTATGCGATGGCTTTTGTTATTTCAAGAATTTGATATCGAAATAAGGGATAAGAAAGGAGCAGAAAACGTCGTTGCTGATCACCTAAGTAGAATTGAATTGTTGGGATATTTATTTTATGGTCATTGACGACACAATCATGTACTGACGGGTGAAGTATAATCTGCGCACTAGGAAAACAAACAGGTTAGATTGAATCAGACACGAATCTTAGGCTAATTTGATAGATTATTGATTACATGTTCTTAATGTATCTAGTTAATTAGGTTTACATCGACAGATAGTAAATTTGATTAATTAGATATTCCTGTGGAGACTTGACGGGGCACATAGTTAATTTAGACTAATCTTATTTCAACTTTGCATCAATTCAATTCATAGGTTAAAGATTGATTTTCCAATTAGGTGAAACTTGAAGCCCTAAGCCTTTTAATTATTGTTTTCACATCTTATTTTATTCTCTGCTTTTATAATTTAATATTTTTTAATTTAAATTGCTTTGAATACTCTTAATTTTCCTTCTCTTGATAGAATTAATTGCAATAGAAATTTTTTGTTCCCTGTGGATTCGACTCCTGGAATACTCTAGGATTTTATTACTTCAACTGACTCTGTGCAGTAGCAGATTTAGTACATCAAGTAGGAACTATGAAATTGTTGATCTCCATGCTGCTCATATGGTGGATAATCTTCATAACCTGAATTGTTAAAAAAAAATGGTTGTAATAAGGTTCATAGACAATCCATCATAAGTGCTAAATTGTTCCATAATAAAGAAAATAGAATTTAAGTTCAAGGAACGAGGAAACCAAACTTTGCCAATAATCTGTAGACACCCGTTTTTGTCCCATATCCTTCAATTTAAATCAATTTATTTCTTATTTGGCATTAGTGTCACCTAGAGGCATTTTGGTCATTTTCATATTCAGGGGCATTTTAGTCATTTTTTCATACAGGGGCATTTTGGTCATTTTGAGTCCACTTTTAATTTAGGTTAGCTAATTCATTTCTTAGTCGTCTAGATTGCATTTGAAAAAACCTTAACATGCACCTCAGGGCATTTTTGCATATTTCATGGCTATCTTCATTTAGTAATTTAATGTTGTTGCATTTTATCATGTAGATTAAGATCAATTTAGTTCATTGTTTAATCCAGCCTCAATTTAGCAATTAGTTAGATATTGCATCTGCATCTTCATTGTTTACTAAATAGTTGCATTGTAGCATTGTTATTGCAAAATATAAAAAGACCAAAAAATGGAAATTAGAAAATCACAAAAAGAATGTATTTTTCATTTGCATTTCATCTTTTCAAATTACATATTTTCTATAATACAAAAAAGAAGAATCCCATTTGTCCAAAAGAAAAATACAGAATAAAAAGGGCCTACAAAGTGAATAGTCACTAATGCAAAAGATGGAAATCGAAAAGTCTCAACACAAATAGAATTCCACTTCTCACGCATTAGTTTACAGACTTTACAAAATACAAAACAAAAAGAATTTGCTTGTCTTTTTCTCGAACGCTAACTTCATTTGTTTTCCCAATGGTGTTTATTGAACCTGCAAGCAAGGAAGAAAAGGAGAAAATATGTCCCCTAGGCTAAAAGGGGCAAATGCACTCAAGATAAGTACACTTGCAGGGATCCCATCAGTACAGTGAAAATGCAAACAACAATAATAAATTAAGGACAAACAAAGTAGCATCAAACAAGCTTTCAAGGCACCAAGCGAAAAACCAAAATGCGCTATTTTAAGTGCAAGATGGAATGGCATGACAAAGGCAGTTAAAAGCAAGGGCAATAAATAAGACAGTAGCATGGCAATGAGTGTCACAAGTTGCAAATGAATGAGCATCATAAGCAATGATATAGGGTAAAGCCTGAGGGAAAAAAAAACTGATTCTCTCTCCACAGTCTTTCAGATTCTCTCTTCACTCTCTCTCTCTCACCTCTCTCTTTAGCAAACAAAAATGGATTCTCTCAAAATAAAAAAAAAAACTCGAATGACCCTCTTTTCCATGGATGATTCATTGAGTTCATCACACAAGAATTTAACGGCTCTCATCAGGGGATTCTTGCTAACCTTCTCTCTCTTTATTTGCTAAAAGGCTTATCTTTTCGTGTTTCCTCACTACACAGGCTCTCTCTCTCTCTCTCTGAAATTCCTTTCTCACTCCAAGATTTGAAGCTAATGTTCTTAAAAGTAGAATTTGGGGGTTTTCGATTAAATGAATGTTACCTGAAGTTGAACCCATCGGTGGATAAAGGAAGGAATATAGAGCAAGGCCATGAAGTCCGAAGCTATTCCTACGTGAAATCATCAGAATCTGGGTTCCAAAGGTTCGAATCACCGTCGACATCGAGCAAGCTCAAAGATTTCGGTTCAAGGGAAGTCAGGGTGAGTTTTCGAAGGACGGTTTGGGCGACGTCAACTATAGAGGCTTCTGGTTTGTGGGTTGCCAAGATTGAAGCTAGTGTTCTCAAGGAGGAAAAAGAAGCAATCGGGGAAGAAAGCTATATCGAGGAAGAAGGAAGTGAAATAAGGAAGGAGGAAAGAGAGAATGCGATAAAAGGGAGGTTTGGAATTGAAACGGTACCGCTTCAGGTACACATATTCATACCATTTGCATTTAAATTTTTCTTTTCCTCAGATTTAATCCGTTTTGTGCTATTTTAAGCTTTGTTTCTTTTGGATTGACCTCAATTTGAGTGCTTTGTTTGTTCCTTTTATCAATTTATTGCCTTTTGTAAAAATAATAAATGGCTTAAATTGGCATGTTAGTTAATACTATTTGGTTGTAAATAAGTGGATTTTAGAGTTTAAAAGTGTTCACTTGTTAAATTTAGGATGCATTTAGCTTAAAAATGGAATATTTAAATTAAAGTTGATTGATAAAATGCTAAAGCTTAGATTTTTGGGTTAAATATCAAAACTTTAGGCTAAAATTTGCATAGTTAAGATTAATTTGATCAATGAATATTGGTGGAGTTATCCCTAACTTGGAATTGAGGTCGTTGGTCTAAAGACTTGTCTCTTTTAAGTTATTATTAGTTCGAAATGGTTCCTTGATCCTTTTTTAAGTTTATTTCAATTGGAAAAAATCAAGTCTTTGATCCAAAACTTGAATTTTCAAGCTAAAATTAGCTTTGAAACATGGGTATTAAGCCATTTTTGAGTTAGTTTTAATTTGAAAATCATGGCTTTGAATTAAGGATTTGATTTATTTAAATTGAAATTAATTTAGAAAAGGAATTGACGAATTTACTTGAATTAATATCAACTTAAAAATCAGCTTTGGTTAGGAGTTAGATTCTTTTACGTTCTAGTCAATTAAAGAATGGATTCAATTTTCTCATGTTAGTTTCATTTTATTTGATTCTTTATTTTAGAAGTTTATGTTAAGATTGTGTAATTGAGTGTTTGATTTATATTATCGTTTTTTTTATTTAATTTGTGTTCTTTGTCTTCTGAACTTTGGTAATTGTTTTCCTTAGTGTGCAGAAATTTGCTCCCAGTCAGTTCGATTTGGCCCTTAAGCTTTCATTTCCTTTTATTTAAGTTATTAGTTATTCGATTTTGCCTTAATTAGCCTTTGGGACTTGTAATTAATATAAGCTTGTAATTAGTGTAGGAGTAAAGTAGAATCATATGCATTCATGACATACATCACTTTGCCCTACTCGCAGTGCATTAACATTCGTCTTTTGTCGAGATGAAGGGGCTTTCAGACAAATGTGCTCGGGTACGAATTTCTGGGAGCCCTTTCTAGACCGGTCTCTTCCATAAATACCCCCATGATGAGTGGAAAGGGTTTATGGAATTGATTTTGGGTAGACTTGTGTTAATGCACGTAATTAAAATCGATCCTCCATGCATCTTAATTGTCATTCATACGAGTTATCTAATTGTAAATCAGTAAATTGTTGTCTTTCACGATGACGGGTGGGTCCCAAGTAAGTGTACTCGGGTACGAATTCTTGGTCCCCGCTCCGAGACTGGATTATCCCCGAGATACCCCCATAATGCGTGGGAAGGGTCTCGGGTTAATTTCAAGTATACCGCTGTTTACTTATAAACTAAAATCTACCAATTCATGCATCATCTGCATTCATTCATTCTTTTCTTTTAGGATTAAATAAAATTAAGAAAATACAAAAAGATCGTTTTCCTTCAAAAGCATTTTCAAAATCAAGTGTTCTCTTATTCGGTTATCAAAGATAATTAAAATTGGTAATTAAGAGCTTTTAAGATTTAAACAGAGGTTTTCAAATTCAAAATCAGACTCAGCTTTAGGATTAGAAGATCAATAAAAGATGGAAAAAGTTTTCCAAAATAACAAGAAAAGAAAATTTTCTCACCATTTTTAGGAAGAGTAAAATGGAAGTTTTCAAAACAAAATAAAAGACTTTAAGAACAAAAAATAAAAGGTTTTATTACATCATTTTCAAAATTTCTTTTTCGAAGAGAAAAAGATCAACAAGAGAACAGACAGTGAAAGAGAATCTAAAACAAAATTGATCGACGATCGTTCGATCACATTCTTCGAATTCTCGACATGTGTTTAAAAAAATGATTTTCTAATCCTTTCTAATAATATTTAACATAAAAACAACCTTTATATTAAACCCGTTAGATTTAGTTTAGACTAGAGGTACCATCGTTTGATGGGCGTTGTGGGGGTGCTAATTTTTCCCCACAAATAACCGACTCCCGGACTCAGCTTTTGATTCGTAGACCGTAGTATTAGACTTGGTGTGTCCATCGTCAAGCATGGTCCATTAAGTCTAATAATTATAGGTGGCTAATCACACCTAGGCAAAAAAGATTAGTGGCGACTCCTCTTTTCCAAAGTCGTTTCGGCAGGGTCCCCCGGACCCGAACGTTTCAACATAATCCTTCAAGTATTGAAAGAAGGGGTGACTTGTATAGCAGCACCTAACGTCCAAACCTGCAAAGTTAAGAAAAACACAAAAACGAAAAACAAAAACAGAATACAAAAAAAAAAAGAAAAATAAAGGAAAGTAACAAAACAAATGAGTTCCCCGGCAACGACACCAAAATTTAATGGGTGTCGTATTCCACCAAAAATAAAATCATACATGACCTATAAACAGGGTAAGTACGAGTCGATCCCACAAAGAACTATCGTTTTAATTATTTTTCCTAAAGTTTTGAATTAAACTAAAATGAGGGTTTTATGGAGAGATTCACTAAACTAAATAAATAACAAAATAAAATACTAGTGAGATTAAAGAAACAATTAAATAAATATTTCAATTTCAAGACAATCGCACTCTTGGAATAAAAGGATTTGATCATTGGCATCAATTAATATCTGACTTATAAATAGATAGCGTAGATTAACGTCATCGACCATTAATCCCTATCTTTCCTTAGTCTTCATTAGTCTTGACTCACGCCCTAAACGAAATCCTAACAGGTGTGCTAACCTAGTTCCAAACGTCTAATAGATTCAAGTAACCCTTTGCTTTAAGAACTAGAAAGATCTTAGTCAACAATACACAATTTTCACTAATATAGGCAATATTCAACCTATTCCCAAAATTCTCTTAGAGAGCTACTCTAAGTCGTTACTTGTGACTTGATTGCCTATGATTGCATATAGGAATCTCATCTAACTTTAGAAAACATACCTAATTAGAATAGAAAAAATCTCCATTCTTGAGTTTGAAGAACACAAAAAATAACGTAAACCTAAAAACTAGAATAATTTATAACAATGTTGGCGGAATCGGACCGGCCGGTTGAACCGGTCAGACCACAAACCGGGAGAGAAAACGGGTCAATTACCCTTATAAAACTGCCTTTTAGTCAACTCGCTTTTGAATCGTGTCCGGACCGGGAACCGACAAGCCGATCAAACCGATTTAACTGTGAAAATCGAATCTTACAAATAAAACTATTAACTTTGGGCTATTTTCTTTATCTTTTTAATGAACCAGCCCAATCTTTTAGCCCAAACTATTATATACTTAAGCCCAAACAATTTAAATATTTGATTTTATATTTTTATTTAATTTTTTACTAGGGTTTCTTTTATTCTCCTAACTCTTTCTCACTTTTGTCTTCAGACAATTTTCTTTCTCTTCTCTTCCTTTCTATCGCTTCTTTCATGTTCAACTCTCTTCTCACTATCGACTCTCACATCTCCAACTCTAGCTCTCAAGTTTCGATGTTTGATCCCATCTCAAGGCTAATCTGACTTCTCCTTTCTCACTCTATCAATTTTGACCTCCTTTAATTTGAGGTAACTATTCTCCAACTTTAACCATTGTTGAAATTCACAATTTGGGTTTTATTACAAACTGTAACTATTCTAGTATTATTTATTTACAAACTGTAATTTCTTTTTAATAGATTTAACCATTGGATATGAAGATGTTGTGGTGACTCAAGATTGGCCTAGATTTTTCAAACTTTGAGATTCATGATGACAATCGGCAAGAGTAAATTGAAACTCATAGGAATGTTGAAACTTTAAACTAATGTAGCTCAAGAGAATCCGTAATGTAGCACTTCTGTTATGATTTTAGACTTATTACTTCTGTAATTGGAGAAAATGAAAACTTATTGGGTTGTGGTGCTTTGATAAATTATACTTGTAGTAGTCTTGTACCAATTATTATGAGTGTTTAACTATTTTATTAAATCTTTCTTTCTGTTATATACATTTTTATATAACAGAAAGAAAGATTTTTCGTATTTTCTGAAATTTCCTAAAATTCAAAAATAATCGGGTCAAACGGTTGTACCAGTTGAACCGGGAACCGAAAGCCCTACCAATTCTGCCTCTGGTTCGGTTTTTTCAACATTGATTTATAACCTTTGGTGGCTAACTCTTTAAATAAGAGCTTTAGCCTGATTATAATAATAATTAATAATAAATTACAAAATTGTCTAATAAATAAAATAACTAACAAAATTAAGTATAGGGATATTGGAGTCTTTTTCTAGGCTTAAAATAAAAAGATATTAAATGCTTGTAGGAGATTCGGCATAAAAGAGAGTAGAACACACGAAATTCTACTTTCCAAATTTAATTTCCGCACCCCTGGTTCGACCTAAATTTAGGTCGAGTTCGACCTTCCTGAAGGTTGAAACAGAATTTTTCAGCAAAACTCTTAATAACTCCAAATTAACTCCTTTTGCCTTGAAGCACTCCAAGATGTATCTAAAACATAAATATGAACAAATTAAGCGTAAAGTACATAAAATAAGCACATAATCTAATTAATCTAAATGAACAAAAATAGGGAATCTAATTAATACTGATAAAAGATCAATTAAGTAAACATTAGGGATTCGGGATTTCACCTAAGCTAAGGCCTAATTACTAATCATGATTATTCTACAGGTTGAAATAACAATTATTCTAAAGACACTAAGCTCTTTCTCAGGCTACTTAGATATATTTAATCAAGTAAATTACCACCTCTCGAATGTGCAATTTAACCCAATTAAATTCATTAAGTTCTAATAATTCTAACATTATTGTATCAACCTAGGATATCTCTATCTCTAGATTTAACACGTTTATTCCACTAGTGCATAGATTTAGCTTCACCTCTCAGTCCTTGACTAAATCCCTAAGATTAAACCTATGGTGATCAGGCATAGATTCAACAATTAGATTAAAGAGAATAAATTCAACCACCAAAATCATAAATCATGCTCAATAATTAAACAAATTGCAAAGGCTACATCCCTAACCCTAATTAGGTATTTAGTTACACATATACAAGAACAAAACCAACAAAGGAATATTATTGAATAAGAAATCCATAATCAAGATAACAAAGGAAGAAGAAATCTTAGACTGAAACAAGGTTGATCTCTCAAATCCTACATAATCTCTGAAATCTTTCTCCCTAGTAGCAAAGTAACGTTTTTCCCTTTTAAAGAAAACATGTAAAAGGTCTCTAAATAACTCTAAATTACACTATTTATAACCCCAAGTCGACCCATCTTTTTCCTAGTTTCAATTAAAAGAAACCTAATTACATTGGAAATTTCCCGCAACAACTTCTGGGCAGATCTAGTACAATTCCTGCCCAGAAGTTCCCCTGCATTTTTGTATTTCTTCAATTTTTCATGCGTTCCTCAACAGTCCAAGTCCTGGGCAGGACTTGTACAACTTCTGGACAGGACTTGTCCTGAATTTTCCTTTATCTTCAAGTTCCAACTCTAATTCTTGCTCCAAAGTTCTTCACTCCTAGGAAATGATTAATCGATGCGAAAATCATTCAAGTGAAGTCCGAATTGCTCCAAGATGAACCTACAAGCCATGAAATCATAAACATGAAGAAGTAACAAATAAAACCATAAAAAGTGTTAGATAATACACAAAATATATATCAATTTGGCACCAATAAACATGTAAAACTAACACCTATCAAATTTCCCCACACTTGACTCATTAATTGTCCTCAAGTAATTAAAAACAAAAACAAAGCTATGCAACTGGTATGGATTCCACTTTCGTAGGTATACGGCGACACTTAGCGTATGCCGCAAGCCTTTAAACCCCTCTATGTTCATAGTGGAGGAGTTATAGTCTCCTGAGGGCTTACCAGAACGATACCCACAAACATTGCTACATACGAGACTTAGTTCCAAAAACTGAAAAGTTGTCCATGAATACCTCTATCTTTTCCTCCAACATGTCAGAGAAAATTGTCATCATGCAATGCTGAAAGGTAGCTGGTGCATTACACGACCCAATGACATCTGTCGATAGGCAAAGGTCCCGTAAGGGCAGGTGAAAGTGGTTTTCTCCTGGTCTTCGGAAGCAATTGGGATTTGGTTATATCCCGATTCCGTCTAAGAAATAATAGAATGCATGTCCAGCTAGGCGCTCCAGCATCTGGTCAATAAATGGTAGAGGGAAGTGGTCCTTGCGCGTAGCAGCATTTAATTTCCTATAATCTATACACATCCCCTACCCTGCAGTAGGCCTCGTTGGAATCAACTCGTTCTTTTCATTTTTCACCACCGTTAGTCCTCCTTTCTTAGGTACAACCTGCACAGGACTCACCCAAGGGCTATCAGAAATAGCATTAATAATTACCGCATCCAGTAATTTAATTACCTCTTTACATACAACTTCCTTCATATTTGGGTTAAGTCTTCGCTGGTTCTCCACACTAGGCTTGTGATTTTCTTCCATCAGGATACAGTGAGTGCAAATGGATGGACTAATGCTTTTGATGTCAGATATCGACCATGTTATTGCCATTTTGTGCTCTCTCAAGATTGTTATTAGCTTCCCTTCCTGCACAGAACTCAAAGCAGAAGAAATAATCACATGATATGTGTTATCTTCCCCTAAATAACCATATTTCAAGTGAGATGGCAATAATTTCAATTCAGGCTTAGGTGCTTCTTGAGAAGAAGGCAAAGGTATGGGTTTCCTTTCTCCTAGATCTTCAATTGCATGAAGAGAATCCTTCAAATATCCTGCACCTTCTAACTTAGTAACGCAATAAACCATGTTAATATCCTCCTCATGTTCAGTAAGGTTGGAAATTTAACACGTTTCCATAGGGTCATCTAATGCGTCTCTTAGAAATTCATCATGCACAATAGGATCAATAACGTCAATTCTAAAACAAGAATCATCATGCAAAGGTCCTTTTAAAGATCTAAAGATTGAAAACTCTTCTTTCTCCTCCCCCACATTCAGTGTCAACTTACCATTAGCTACATCAATCATAGCTCCTCTAGTGGCTAAAAAAGGTCTCCCAACAATGATGGGAACCTCTGTATCATAATCCATATCCATAACTAAAAAGCCAACATGAATAATCAATTTACCAACTTTTACAAGTAGATCTTTAACAATTCCTGTTGGGTGCCTCACTGATCTATCTGCCAATTGGAGTGACACCGTTGTTGGTTTGAGTTCTCCTATTTGAAGTTTCCTGAAAAGGGATAAAGGCATAAGATTAATACTTGCACCTAAATCACATAAACATTTATACACATTAGAAGAACCAAAATGACATGGAATAACAAAACTCCCTGGATCCTTTTGTTTAAGAGGTAGCTTATTCAGCAACACAACACTACACTCTTCAGTTAGAGCTACCGTAGCATACTCCTCAAGTTTGCTTTTGTTGGAGATAATCTCCTTCAAAAACTTAGCATAAGCAGGCATTTGAGCTAATGCTTCAGCAAAAGGAATGTTGATGTGCAACTTCTTGAAAATATCCAGTAACTTCTGGAATTTGCTATCATCTCTCCGCTTTCTCAACCTTTGTGGATATGGGATCGGAGGTACATATGTCTGCACTTTAGGTGGTGATGACAATTTGTTTTCCTCCACACCAATCTGCACTGGGTTAGGATGTGGAACTTCAACTACCTCATCTTCATTACCTCCTTTAGGTGACTTCCTCACTGCTCCTTCCTTAGGAGTTGTGGGTTCTAAAATTTTGCCACTTCTCAAAGTGATGGCCATAACCCCCTCCTTAGGATTAACCTCAGTATTACTGGGAAGTTTACCTTGCTCTCCTTCACCCACAACTTTGCTCAATTGGCTCACCTGCATTTCTAAATTCCGAATTGATGCTGAATTAGATTTCACAGTTTTATCGAGTCTCCCCAAATTGTCTAACTTAGCATCAATTGAAGACATATACTGTTTGAGCATAGCTTCCATCCCTTACGGTACTGTTGGTGCTTGTTGCGCACCTGATTGTTGGAAACCAGGTGGTCATTTCCAAGAGAGATTTGGATGATTCCTATATCTTGGGTTGTATGTATTAGAGAATGGGTCATTTTGAATGGGTTGTCTCCCACCATTAGTGCCCATGTAGTTGACATCCTCGTAATCTTCAGAAATGGGTTTAATGTTCATGCATCCATTAGGGGAATGTCCATACATCCTACAATGATAACACGCCTCTCTGTTTGCTGTGTCCCGGTTCAACAAGATCTTGACTTGTTTGGAGAGATTAGCTACTTGTGATGTTAGGTCCGAAGAGTTTTGCACCTGGTTGACCATTGCTCTTGAGCTTCTTCCTGCTTTCATCAAGGAATTTTTTACTAAGGTTTCAACTATCTCCTTCAATTCCTCAGTTGTCTTAGTGGATACCATCCCTGGTGCAGCATTATCAACATTGTTCTGACAATCAGGAGTGAGGCCCTCATAGAAAAATTGCATCACCAAATATAAAGAATATTGATGATGAGGACATTGGCTTAGCAATTCTCTATATCTTTCCCATGCTTAATGTAGTTCTTCATCATCTTGCTGCTTGAAGTTATGAATCTGTCTTCTTAGATCAGTGGTTCTATTTGCAGGAAAGAACCTCATCATGAAAGCTTCATAGATTTCTGACCATTGCTCGAAGGAATCCACATCTATGGAAAGCAACCAGGACCTTGCTTTATCCTTCATGCAATAAGGGAAGCATCTCATTCTTAATTCATCCTCAGTCAATTTATTGAGAGGAAGTGTCTAGACTACTGAATAAAATTACTTCATGAAATTTATAGCATTCTCTCCTCGAAGTCCATGGAATGTGGGCATTTGGTGCAAATGAACCTGTTTTAACTCATAGTTTCTAGCCCTCTGACTCAACTTGATACATGATGGGCTTGCACTGATAACTGGCATCTGAATATCCCCCATCAAAACCCTTGCAGCTTGTGGAAGAACTTCAGGAACAATATGGTTATTGTTACCATTGTTCTCACCATTGTTCTCATCATCATTCAGATTATTCAAGTTGTTCAGATTATCTTCCTCTGCCATCGCTGCTCTTCTTCGTGCCCTGTTCGCTTTGCACGTTCGTTCAGTCTCAGAATCGTAAGGAAGTAATTCACTGCTTGAAGTCTGAGATCTCCTAAAGTTCATCCACCACCTGAAATCAAGCAATGAACGATCAAGTAAAACTAGAATTAAAATTTAGCAATTAAAATTAAAACAGTCCCTAGCAACGGCGCCAAAAACTTGATCACAATTTTCTGTGAGTGTACAAAGTTGATTGTATTCTAGTTAAAACCAGAGTATTCCGGAATATCATCCCACAGAGACTAACTAATTAATTGCCAAATTCTAAATTCTAGAGAATCAAATCAACAAGTCAAACCAAGAAATTATGAAAGGATTTAATCTAAATGAACAAAAATAGGGAATCTAATTAATACTGATAAAAGATCAATTAAGTAAACATTAGGGATTCAGGATTTCACCTAAGCTAAGGCCTAATTACTAAACATGATTATTCTACAGGTTGAAATAACAATTATTCTAAAGACACTAAGCTCTCTCTCAGGCTACTTAGATATATTTAATCAAGTAAATTACCACCTCTCGAATGTGCAATTTAACCCAATTAAATTCATTAAGTTCTAATAATTCTAACATTATTGTATCAACCTAGGATATCTCTATCTCTAGATTTAACACGTTTATTCCACTAGTGCATAGATTTAGCTTCACCTCTCAGTCCTTGACTAAATCCCTAAGATTAAACCTATGGTGATCAGGTATAGATTCAACAATTAGATTAAAGAGAATAAATTCAACCACCAAAATCATAAATCATGCTCAGTAATTAAACAAATTGCAAAGGCTACATCCCTAACCTTAATTAGGTATTTAGTTACACATATTCAAGAACAAAACCAACAAAGGAATATTATTGAATAAGAAATCCATAATCAAGATAACAAGGGAAGAAGAAATCTTAGACTGAAACAAGGTTGATCTCTCAAATCCTGCTTAATCTCTGAAATCTTTCTCCCCAAGAGCAAAGTCGTGTTTTTCCCTTTTAAAGAAGACATGTAAAAGGTCTCTAAATAACTCTAAAATACCCTATTTATAACCCCCAAGTCGTCCCATCCTTTTCCTAGTGTCAATTAAAAGAAACCTAATTACATTGAAAATTTCCCGCAACAACTTCTAGGCAGATCTAGTACAACTCCTGCCCGGAAGTTCCGCTGCATTTTTGTATTTCTTCAACAACGCAAGTCCTGGGCAGGACTTGTTCAACTCCTGCCCAGATCCTGTCCTGATTTTTCATACGTTCCTCAACTGTCCAAGTCCTGGGCAGGACTTGGCCAACTTCTAGACAGGTTTTGTCCTGAATTTTCCTTTATCTTCAAGTTCCAACTCTAATTCTTGCTCCAAAGTTCTTCACTCCTAGGAAATGATCAATCCATGCGAAAATCATCCAAGTGAAGTCTGAATTGCTCCAAGATGAACCTAAAAGCCATGAAATCATAAACGTGAAGAAGTAACAAATAAACCATAAAAAGTGTTAGATAATACACAAAATATATATCAATTTGGCACCAATAAACATGTAAAACTAACACCTATCACATATAGACTTAGAAAAGATCTAGGACGGTTTAGAGGCTGACTTCATCTCCAAGTTGGCTTAAAAGTCTTTCTAGAGCCGAAATCCAAGTGAAATTAGGACTCTAGAAAATTCTAGAATAGCACATCAACTTCGACAGCAATTTCGGGCTTGAAGATGGCAGAACTGGGCTTTGGACTTCAAAGGAAAGTTGTAGATCTCGGAATTAGCTTTCCAACGGCTACTCAAGGGCCTAAAACGGACATCTGAGTAGAATGTTATGGCCTTTTTACCGAGACTGCACTGAATCCTAATCCAACTAGGACTAGTATGCGGAAATATGTGGGAATTGGATATTTCCTTGGGTTTATGCGGCATAAATTGGGATTTTAACTCCAATTGTGCGCTTATATGGGCTGAGTATTATCCCATATAAATTATCCAATAATTCCAGGGCTTCAGGGCTTCTTCTCTTCAATCCTTCGCAATTTAAGCTCAATCCTCAATTTTTGCTTCTTTAAATAATTCTTCAATGGTCTTCAATTCTTCAAATTATCTTCAATAAATCTTCAAACACGAACTTCAAATCTCCAAATCTTCATTCCAAATTGTTATGTCCATATTTGAGTAAAAAGTCATCAAAATAGCTCCAAAAAGAGTGAAAAACAACAAGTTACCACTTTTCTTCTGTTCAAGACCTAAAAACACAAATACTTATAAAATAGGGTTAAAATACACATAAAAATAGTAAAAAGCATAGAAAAATGATCATAAAAATAGGGTTAATTTTGGCTCGATCACTCGATTTAAAACTAGGGGCTGCCATCAAAACATATCCGAAGTGACCTTGGCCCGAGTCAACCTCTGTAACCGTCAGGGGCATTTCCATCATATCATAATATCAATAAAAACAATGCCTGCTCCTCTGACGTTAGCCTGGATCCGGCATTGCGTAGTGGCCGCAACACACCTAGTTTGGCTCTCACATGCACACGCCACCGGCTAGCTTGCTTGTACGGCCTGGAGCCGACAGACCATGTGGATCCATAACACAATAACAACGGTCTGCCTAACATATCCAAGTACTAGCTAGTATACCACCAAATGAAGTCGTACGTACTCCCTGAACTGCGTCCAGTCCACGAGTCCCCATATGCTTATCAATGGCTTAAAACCATTTTCAAAGATCGCTCATGCACCCAAAATCGTTTAATAAAAACCATTTATAAAACATTTTAATAAAATAGTAAAATCTCGATCAGCACCGCACTCGTTTGATCGTAACATATCCAAAAACATATTAAAAAAATCATTTTTTTAATAAATAAAAAAAAAGCAAAACCAAACTTAAGAATACACAACAAAATCCACATGACTAAACAAGTCATAATGTATCTAGAGAAGTGTGAAATACAATTAGGGTTTAAAAGACTCTTTCTGGAGGTCAAATGATCATTATTGGCTTTCAGGGGCAAGATGGTAATTTACCACTTTAAGGGTAAAACAATAATGTTACCAATCAAGGGCATTACGTAATTAGGAAACTCATATTCAAAATCTAGACACTTTAATTCTAAGTACAAGGTTAAAGGGGGTAAAACTGTAACTTTACCCCTCTGAGGGTAAAATGGTAATTTACCAACTCCAAGGGTAAATCAGTAATTTTATATCCCTTTGAACATTATAGTACATTTACGCGACCGACATGGTCGAAAGTTGTTATTTTCTTTTTAAGGGTAAATTCGTAATTTAGAAACTTAAAGACGAAATAGTCATTCTCAAAAAATTCAACACTGGTCAAAAGTCAACTTCTACCCAGCTAGAAATTTGGGTCAGACCCAGGTCTTTGGGTCAAGTCACAATAATGGTTCACAAAATGGGTCGAAATAGCCCAAATATGTCATTAAGACACAAAACTTTGAATCATCATATCTCATTTAATGTTTGAAACCCTTTTAAAGTGAATTGTGCACCGTTATAAAGATCTCTGATAGCTCTACAAACGGTTTCTGAACAACCTCAGAATCCAACCCTACTATCATAAAAAATCCATTTAAAGTTTATCTCGTAGAAAATGGATTTCAATATGCGACAGAATATTCAGAAGCCTATAACACAAAATCAGGACGTTTTTGGCTAAAATGCCATTTCACGAAACTGATAGTAAATTAGTTCCTCTATGCCCTTTTTTTAGCTAAATATCAACTAGTAAACTCACTCCCAAACTCCTAACACCAATAAGCCTTTTTTTAGTTCAATATCAACTAGTAAACTTCATTAGCAGTTTGAAAGAGTTGTAAGAACACTTACATTTAAAACTCTTTCAGAATAATAACCCATAATTTTTCCTCCAATCCTCCATTTAACTTCAGATTTGATAAGAGCAAGTTATAATGGGAGACGAGAGCTTCAAGTTTCACAAGTTGCATGTAGAGTTCATGGTGAAACTTCCTTGGAAACTTAGAGAGAAGAGCTTTGTTAAAGAGCTCTAATGGAGTTGCTGAATGAGAAGAAGCTGTTGCTGGAAAGGACCAACAAGGCAGCTAAAAAAACGATAAAAAAAGAAGGCTTTGAGAAAACTTTGCTAATAAGTGCTCCATGAGTGGGTTTGGGTTAAATGTGAAATTACCCACAAACATTTAACTTTCATTCAATTTAGTCCTCCTCTACAAGTCCCTTATCCACATTCTTTTCAATTTGCTCCTAAACTTATGCCAAAACAAATTAAATCAAAGTAAAGTTATTTCAGCCGAAACTTCTTTATTATTGCCAATCTCAAAATCCGACCGTTGGATGGCACGGATTTTGCAGTATGTTGTTCTCCTCACCAAGATCCCACCAAACTGATCTTCAAGAAAAGGTCTCCGCCAAAAATCCCCCAAATCAAATGCCTAGAATCCTAACATTCTTTTCTTTTAATTTTTTGAGAAATACGAGCAAGAGAANGAGTTCCGCCTAGAGAGAGAGAGAGAGAAGAGAGAGAGAGAGTGTGAGAGAGAGAGAGAGAGTTCCCATTTATTAACTTTGTCTGTTGCAGCACCATGGAT